>JAVHYY010000696.1:0-176611 GCA_035221665.1 Okamejei kenojei
GAGACCACACCTGGAGTATTGTGTCCAGTTTTGGTCCCTAATTTGAGGAAGGGACATTCTTGTATTGAGGCGAGCCGCAGCATCGGTTCACCAGGGAATTTATGGAATTCCCGCCACAGAGGGCAGTGGAGGCCAAATTCACTGGATGGATTTAAAAGAGAGTAGATAGAGCTCTAGGGGCTGTGGAGTCAAGGGATATGGGGGAGGAAGAGGCAGGCAGGGTTATTGAATGGGGGACGCTCAGCCATGATCACAACGAATGGCGGTGCTGGCTCTCGAAGGGCGAGATGGCCTCCTCCAGCACCTATTTTCCCTGTTTCTATATTCTTGTTAACTTCCCGCGGGTGGCGGGACTGTCCATATGCTGAGAGAATGGGGCGGCTTGGGCTGGCCTTGTTTACATCTGAAGTTTTAGAGGTTTACGAGGGCATTCTTATGACATATAAGATTGTTATGGTTTGGAACCCCACTGGAGCAGGAAATACAAGTTCCACAATGTTGGGGGCGTCAGAATCAGGGGTCACACACCAGTTTTAAGAATAAGAGGTTGGCCATTGGAAACGGGACGAGGAGAAACTTTTCCACCCAGTGAGTTGTGAATCTGTAGCCATTTGGGACAGAGATGAGGAGAAACCTTTCAACCTAGAGAGTTGTGAATCTGTGGGAAAAAAAAAAAAAAAAAAAAAAAAATAAAAAAAAAAAAAAAAAAAAAAAAAAATTCTCTGCTTTCAAGGGGGAGGGCGGTGGAAGCACGGTTCTTGGGATGCTTTCGAGAGAGAGTTATATAGAGCTCTAGTTTACATAAAACATACAAAATAGAGGTGCTGGAGGAGGCATTCGGCCCTTCGAGCCCGCTCGCCATTCTTTGTGATCATGGCTGATCGTACGCTGTCAATCACCATGGCCTGTTCTCCCCACATCCTTGACTCCACTAGCCCTAGAGCTTATCCAACCTCACTTAAATCCACCCAGTGATTTGGCCTCACTGCCCTCTGTGGGCAGGGAATTCCATAAATTCACAAACTTCTGGGTGAAAAAGTTTTTTCTCCTCAGTCTGAACTGACCGCCTTGTATTCTAGGCTGTGGCCCCTGGTTCCGGACTCCCAAAATGGGAACATTTTTCATCCATCTAGCTTGCCAATCCTTTTATCATTTTAAGAAGGATGCAGAGCTGGAGAATAGAGGTACACAAAAAGCTGGGAGAAATCAGTGGGTGCAGCAGCATCTAAGGAGCAAAGGAGATTTTCATTGTCTGAAGATGGGTCTTCGACACGAAACGTCGTATCTCCTTCGCTCCTTTTGATGCTGCTGCTCAGCTGAGTTTCTCCAGTTTTTGTGTACCCTTTTATTAAAGTTTATATGTTCTAGAAGATATCCCTCATCTTCTAAACTCCAGTGAATACAAGCTTGTCTTTTAATCTTTCCTCATATGACCAGTCCCGCCCTCCCAGGGATCAATCTCGCGAACTACGCTGCACTGCCTCAATCCCCAAGGGGATGTCTCTCCTCAATATTAGGAGACCAAAAACTGTACTCATATTCTCCAGATGTGGTTTCACCAGAGCCCTTATACAACATTGCAGAAGAACCTTCTCTACTCCTATACTGAAATCCTCTTGTTGATGAAGGCCAACATTACATTAGCTTGCTTCACTGCTGCTATACCTGCTCGCTAGCTTTCAGTGATTGTGTACAAGGACACCAGGTCTCGCTGTACCTCCCCCTTACATAACTAACCCATTGAGATAGTAATCTGCCCCCTTGTTTTTGCCCTCACATTTATTATTTATACTGCATTTGCCAGCTTGCCCACCCACTCACTCAATCTGTCCTGGACCCCCAGCACCCTACCTAACATCCTCTTTCACAGTTCACACTGCCACCAGCTTTGTGTCATCCGCAAACTTGCTAGTGTTGCTCCTAATTCCCTCTTCCAAATCATTAATATATATGCTGATGTAATTTTTATTCAAGAAACTCATTTTAAAAAAGATGCTGAGTATAGGCTGAAAGCTAAATGGATAGATAAAACGTATCATTCTTCTTTTACACATAAATCATGAGTGTAGCAATATATTTTGTAAAGGTAATTTTTTTTCAACCATACAATCAAACTATAACTGATCAACGGTGGCAGACACATTATTTGTAATAGGAGAATTAATGCACAAAAAATGATTTTTGTTAATGTATATGGACCAAACTTTGATAGTCCATTGGTTTTCAAGAAATTATTTAACATTCCCGGAATTAACACAAGTTCTGACATGAGAATTTCGGGGACAGAAGTTAGGGGTTACGTGAGGGAGAACTCTTTACTTCAGGAGGGTGGTGGGGGGTGTAGAATGAGCTTTCCCGCAGAAGTGGTGGACTAGGCGGATCGGATTTTAACATTTAAAGTAAAAGTGATAGGTATTTGGACGTGAAGGGAATGGAGGGGGTATGGTTGAGTGCAGGTAGATGGGGGACTAGGGGAAACCAAATGGTTCGGCACGGATGGTATTATGGGCGAGAGCTGTCTCCGTGCTGTTAATTGTTATATGGTTATATGGTTATAACCTAATACTTGGAGGAGATTTAATTGTAATAGATCCTTACTTGACAGGTTACAAAATTATTAAAGGCATTTAGAAAATATAGATTTAAAGATGTTTGGAGAGTAGAGAAAATCCACTGGAGAGCAATACTCCTTTTATTCGCCTGGTACATAACCCTACTCAAGAATAGATTAACTTTTTGGTCGATGCAAACTTATTTCACATCACTTATAATTCTAAATTTCACCAATATTATAATTTCAGATCATGCACCTTTAAATTTAAGTTAGAATAAATGGTATATTTACAAACAGTATAAACGGGGACAATGGGTGAGATTTAATCCACAAATTTAAAAAAAAACAAAATATCTCGAATATATTACAGAACAGATCAAGATTTCTGTGTTGCTCCTAATTTCCCTCTTCCAATAAAAGTTGCGGCCCCAACACGAACTTGGCGGCATCACTCGCACATGCCTGCCATTCTTAAAAAGGGGACCGGTCACTCCTACAAGTTGCTTCCGGTCTGCCAACCAATTTTCTACCATGTCTAAACATCCTCTCCCCAATACATGTGCCTATTTTTAGTCGCAGTCTCCCGTGCGGGGACTTATCAAAGGCTTCTGAAAGTCTAGATACCATAATCCACTGGCACCCTTCTTCCATTTTACTTGTCACATCCTCAAAAAAGTCAGAAGATTAGTCATGCTGATTTTCCCTTTCAGATATCCATGTTGACCTTCGACTAATCCTTTTACTGCTACTCTTTGCTGTATTATAATTCAATCTTTTAGTGTTCATCTACCCCTAAATTCTCTGTCAGCCACGGTTGGCCTCCTATCCCCTTAGATTCTTTCTTCCTTTTGGCATGAAATGATCCTGTGTCTTCCTGGTTATGCCAGAAATTCCTGCCATTTGCTGTTCCACGGTCATTCTGCATAGGATCCCTTTCAGTCTACTTGGCCAGCTCCTCTCTCATGCCTTCTTAGTCCTCCCCCCCCCCCCCCCCCCCCCCCCCCCCCCCCCCCCCCCCCCCCCCCCCCCCCCTTTGTTCATGATCATGCCTCTTCCGATTTAAGTTCTCCTTCTCATATTGCAGATTAAAACTAATCATATTATGATCCCTCCTCCCAAGCGGTTCCTTTACCTCGAGTTCTTTTCATATTTGGTTCATTGGGAAAACACTAAATCCCGAATTGCTTTTCTCTGGTCGGCCTCCATTACATGCTGCCTCTAGAATCCATCTCGGAGGCATTCACAAACTCTCTTTCTGGGGATGGGGCAATGTTGCGTCAGGGTGGGACGAGTGTAGATGGGGGCAGTTTGGACTAGTGTATAGATGGAAGCATGTGGTCGGGGTGGGTCTAGTGTAGATGGGCTGTTGGTGAGTTGAGACTAGTGTAGATGGGGCTCAGGATGAATTATTTATATATACCACTATATTTCGCCTGTATATATTATTAATACCAAAAATATAATTAATATTCATGGAGTAACTCAGTGGGGTCAGGCAGCATCTGTGGAGAGCTGAAAAACGTTTCCACCCAGAGAGGTCGTGAAGCATGTGGCCAGTCGGGATTGACTCCAGTGGGACCGATGGGACCCAGTCACATGGCAAGGGTCCCCACCCGATGCAATTTTCCACCACTCACCCTAGCCCCTTGCTCAATTAGGTCCTGCAGCAATGGGAGGTGGGTGTGGAGGGAGGGATGTGGGGGGAGAGGGTGTGTGTATGTGTGTGCGTGTGTGAAGTAGTGTCTGACTGTGTGGTGTGTCTGTTGTCTTGTGTGTTGTGTGTGCGTGTGTGTGTTGTGTGTGTGCGTGTTGTGTGTGCGTGTGATTCGTTGTGTGTGTGTGTTGTGTGTGTGTGTGTGTGTGTGTTTGTGTTGTTGTGTGTGTGTGTGTGGTGCCAGTGCGCGTGTGTGTGTTCTGTGTGTGCGTTGTGGTGTGTGCTTGTGCGTGGGGCGGGGTAGGAGTTACAGCGGGGGGCGACCAAAGGGGTGGCGGTGGAGCTGCAGTGCGGCGGGGACATGCAGGCTCAGCTCGCTGTCGTTTCCCGCTGGGATCAGAGTCTCTCTTCCATTTGGCCACCTCTCCGGCTCTGGGCTGGGATGCTTGGGGCTGGGATGCTGCTTGCAGCTGGGCTGCTCAGGGCTGCTGCTTGGAGCTGGGCTGCTCAGTGCATGGCAGCTCGGGACTGGGCTGTTCAGTGTCCCTCCAAAAACTCCGGTTTGCAAACTCACCGACACCCCTTGGCCCCTGTAAGGGACGCGAGATAGTGCTGGACGGGGCTGACCGACCCGGGGTGCGACTGGAGAAGAGACTAAACTGTGCGGCGCCGAACGTCAGGAGACAGTGTGAGACATCTTAGCAAACACTTTACAACCAATCCATTTTCTGAAAACTTTTTTAAAGCCAAGGCAATTTGGCAAACACCTTACAACCAATCCATTTTCTGAACTTTTTAAAAGCCAAGACAAACAATTTGGCAAGCACTTTACAACCACATCGAGGCGACTCACTGTCGAGTAGACGTGTGTTCAGTGTTATTCGCAGTCAGAGAGCCGTGATCTCTGCTTCCTCAATTCACAGAGACTGAGGGAGGCACGATGCTTCTGGGATTATAGGTCCCACCTGCCACCATACGGGGGCAGAGAGGGAAAAGCGACATCATCTTCTCATCTAAATGTCAGGAAGAGAAGAGAATAGATTAATAATTTCCTCCCTCCCTTCTCTCCACCTCTCTCTCCCCTCTCCCCTCTCCCCCTCTCACTCCCCCTTTTCTCTCCTCCCCCTCTCCTCCTCTCTCTCCCCTCTCTCTCTCGCCCCGCGCGTCTCCCCCTTCCCCCCCCCCACCGCCCCCCCCTCCTCCCACCCCCCCCCCTCTCTCCTCACTGCCTCTCCCCCCCTCTCTCTCTCCTCCTTCCCAGGGCTGCATTAAGTTAGCTGTAATCAGTTCAGGCCAAGATAGGTATTTTTTTGCAGGCCTTATTTACAGGCTTTTTGGGCTATTTTTATCAGACAAATGGGCCAGGACATTACCCAGTCAGGACTGATAGATTCTTTGGGGGCCTTATTTTTAAGCTTGTAGACTATTTTCAGATAACTTGGCCAAGAAGTTGGCAATCAGGACGAGATGTATTTTGGGCCTATATTTTTAGGCTCTAGATTATTTAAAAACCAACTTGACCCTGGACATTACCATTTCAGGCCTAGCATGGATTTTGGCCATATTTTTTTTTTAGTCTTTAGATTCATTAGGCAAGTTTAGACCATAGCATTACAGGTTCAGGTTAGATGGATTGTTTTGGGCTACATTTTAGCTTTAGATTCTTTTCACACAGAGGAGTGGTGGAATCTGTGAATTCTCTGCCACAGAAGTGTTGAGGCCAGTTTGTGGCCATATTTAAGAGGGGAGTTGGATGTGGCCCTGTGGCTGAAGGGGTCAGGGGGCTATGGAGAGAAGGCAGGTACAGGATACGAGTTGGATGATCGCCATGATATATTGAATGGTGGTGCCGGCTCGCATAGGGCCGAATGGCTGCTCTGCACCTTATGTCTATGTGTCTATGTTTAAGACATGGTTGGCGCATGAAGTTACCAGTTCAGGCCTAGAAGATGGAATTTTTGGGGCCTATCTTTTAGGCTTTAGACTATTTTAAGACAACTTGGGCCTTGGGCCAGGTGTGGGGAACCTGTTCACATTGGAGGCCGCATTAAGTTGGCCTGTAATTTAATAAGGCAATCAAGAAAGTCAATTAGCTATACTTCAAAATGTATGTTTACTTGCAAACATCCTAACTACTATTGTACTAATTTCAAAAAAATAATAATCATTTTGTTAATTCTTTTTTTTGTTAATATATTTTTATTAGAAGCAAAATATTATGGTGAAAACATTTCATGTGTATCCATCATAACATTATTAATATTAAAATTGAGGATTCATTTGCTTCCTAATTTTTTTATATAGATAGAAAGTAAAGAATGAAAGAGTGAAAGAAAAAAAACCAATAACTGTCAAGGAAAAAAAAAGGATGGCAGTTTTCTTAATTAATACATCATTGGAGATAGTGTTCGAAGATTTTAGTATAAACTTTTCATCTGATCCTGAGTTCAAGTTTCAGGTTAGGTTCCCGTGCCGAACCAATCCTACCCTTTTCAAATAATCGCTGAATGAAGACCATCTTTAACAAAAAGTTCTTTGCTTGTCCATTAAGACCAATCTGATTCTTTTTCCAGGTGTAGGGTCCGAACATTTCCATAATCCACATTTTAATTGTGGGGGTTATAGGACCTTTGCAAACATTTTTATATTATTTCGTCCCAGTTATTATGTGTGGTCTAGAAAGTTTATTTGGCTGTTGTGCGCGTGTAGACTTTGTTCTGATTTCCAAGTATTATTGTTTTGAGTCGGGTCCAGGTTTGTATTAACAACCTCAGAAAGTGTTCTAAAAATATCACTCCAGTAATTTTGGATTTTGTATACAATTTTGCAAATATGTGTTATAGTTAGCTCTCGATTGCTCGAATTTATCGCAGACAGATCTGAGGATATATGTGGGAACATTCTATTTAGTTTTACTTTAGAGTAGTGTAATCTGGTAATACTTTAAAATTGTATTAAGATGTCTGGTATTTTAACGAGCATTGATGAGTACATTGTAGGACTTTTGTCCCAAATATCTTTCATATAACCATATAACCATATAACAATTACAGCACGGAGACAGGCCTCTCTTTGGCCCTACCAGTCCGTTGCGACCATTGTTTTCCCTCTGTCCCAATCGACTGCACTCAGACCATACCCCTCCATCGTTCAGTCCATTATTACCTATCCCACTTACTTTTAAATGTTCAAAATGGATCCTGGCCTCCCACCCTCTGCTGGATCAGCTCATGCCAACAGCCACCACCCTTGAGTAAAGATGTTCCCCCTCCGTTTACCCTTAAACTTCTGTCCTCTTAATTCTCATATTTGATTTTTCTTTTTTTATTTCATGCCCTCTTGGTGAATCTTCCCTACTCAATGGGAAAGGCTTATCCACGTCAACTCTTATGTCTATCCCTTTCATCATTTTAAAGACCTGATCAAGTAACCTTAACCCTTCTGCATCCAAAGAAGAAAGAGTAACTTGTGCAACCTTTCTTCTGTAACATAGGTTGCTGGAAACCCTGGCAACATTCTAGTAAATCTTCCTCTGTACCTCTCTATTTTGTTGACATCCTTCCTTTAACTAGGCGACCAAAATTGTACACCATACTCCAGAATTGGTCTTTTTAATGTTAAACTTTTTGTACAATTTGTAACATTACTTCCCCTTACTCCTATATTCAATGCTCTGATTTCTACATGGCCAGACACCAAAGGCTTTCTTTACCACCCGCTCTACAGCGCGATTTCCACCTTCAGGAACTATGCACAGTTATTCCTGCTCCCTCTGTTCACTGCATTCTCAATTCCCTACATTTACCATGTACATCCTATATTGATTTGTCCGCCCAAGATGTAGCACTTCACACTTTATCAGTCTTTTAAATCCATCTGGCCATCTTTCAGCCCACACTTTTCCAAATTGGCCCAAATCTCTTGTAGACTTTGCGAATTACTTATTATCCACAATACCACCTATCTTAGTAATCAGCTGCATCTTAACATATCCAATTTTCCACCCCAGCATCCAGATCATTGATGTACATGACAACCAACTGTGGACCAACACAGATCCTGAGCACACACTGGTCACGGCTTCCAACCTGCAAACGGCCACTCCACCATTACTCTCTGACATCTCCCCATTCAGCCACGTTGAATCCTCTTGCTACTCCACCATTAACACCAAAAGATTGAAGCTCTGAACAACCTCCCATGGGGAACTTGTCAAGGGCCTTATGAATCCATATAGACAACATCCACTGCTTTTACCCTCATTCAATTTTCTTAGTTACCGCTTCAAAAAATTCAAGAAGGTTTGTCTAACATGACCTTTCCAGGCAACAAATCCATGTTGTCTGATCCTGATCAGACCTGTTTATCCAGATGCTTATATATATTATCTCTAAGTATCTTTCCATAATTTGCCACCACTGAATCAAAATAATAGGTCTTTAATTGCTAGGTTTATTCTTGACCCCCTTTACATTAAACAATGGACAACATGGCAGTACGCTAATCCTCCGGCACTTATTCTCCGTTTCTAAATGAATATGAAATTTTTCTGTCATAGCTCTGACTATTTTCTACAACATAACTTCCCTCAATGTCTTAGGGAATATCCTGTCAGGACCTGGAGACTTTATCCACTTTTATATTTTTCACAAAGTGTCAGTATTCCTTCCTCTTTGAATCCCTAGTTTCCATAGCTTACTCTACTTTTTTCCCTTACATTAAGAGTTTGGAAAATACTGGTTTCTTGGCTGTGTATATATATTAATGATCATCTCCTATAAGGAGATTTTATTCATTTTATCTTTGTATTTATACCCGTGTATGTCCGGATGAAGCCCTGAATTTTTTGTATGGTTCATTGAAGCGCGAATATCATGGGGATTAGGGGCATCCTGGTCTACAACTCTAGAAAGTTAAATTTAGTTGAATAACATTGGTTTGTTAGTTATTCTAGCTGTTGGGTTAGATAGAATATAAAAGTTTAACACTGTTTACAGTACTTCCTCTCCAATTGAAATTTTCCATCACCGAAAATAAATTGATCCATGGAACCTGATCAAAGGCTTTTTCCAGCATCTAGCAAATAATTGCTAGTCTGCATTAGCAATTCTATTGGAGTAGTAGAATATTAAATAGTCGTCTCAAATTGTAGAATGAATAACGTTTTGTGAATAAAACTCTGTTTGGGTCGGGGTGTATGAAATTTGTTAATCACTAAACTAAATCTATGAGATTAGGATTTTAGTTACTATTTTTGTTCTGTTTTAAGAGAGTTATTGCTCTATATGAACCTGGATCTTCCAGATCCTTATCAGATTTTGGTATAAGTATTATTGTAGATTCATTTAAAGTTTCTGGGAGTTTCTGTTGAGTATAAATGTGTTTATACAGTGTATGTAAACATGGGGAAATCAGATCATAAAATTTTAAATAAAATTCAGAGCTTAGGCCATCAGGGCCTGCAGCCTTTCCGTTTTATAAAGATCTAATTGACTCTTCAATATCATTTATCATTATTTGAAACAAGTTTGAAACAAGTTTATTCATGGATAACCCCTTGAGATGAACAGTCATCTCGTTTTCGAGGGGGTCCAACATAGAACATACAGCACAAGACATAACATACATAGAGGCTCTTATTGACACACCTACCCACACACCAATCCCAAAACCCCTCCATCCACACTTGTTATAGTTTATGACAATTGTTAATTGACTTTACATATCCAATAATATAAGTTATGTGTACAGGTATGTTGAGGCCATAATACCAGATACCTATATACATCATTCGTTAGGTGGTACGTTGGACTCCCTCGTTTCGTGGGGGTTCCACACCACTATTACATGATATATTTATTTCATAGTATTGTGACATAATACATATGACCTTGTTACACTATGCAATACATATACATAAGTGTAATGGCAATGCCTATACAATAGCTATGCCAAATTTTTCACACACAGAGCAGCTAGATAAAGGAGTCGAAGACTCAATACTAGAAACAGGTACATGTTTTATAAAGGAAGGGTAAAGTGTATTTTTAAATAGAGCTAATGGTTCTTATGGTAACTAGGCAGAGTGTTCCGTCAGGACGGAGCTTTGAATTTTAAATACGTTTCTCCCAATTTCTTGTTAGTTCTTGGAATGAAAAAGAAGGGTTGCTGCATATGTCTTAGTGAAGATGAGGGTGTGTATGGTAATAGGTGTTGTTTTAAATAAGAGGGTAATTGAAATGGATGCATATAAAGATGCAAACTGGAACCAATGGTAGCATTTCGAGCGTGGCGGGAATAACCAGTTTAGAGTTTCGTAATAGAACAGTGGTGAGTTAGATATGGACACCTTAAAATAATCTGCAGAGGCCTAATTATAAACTACATTGAGGGGTTGAAGATGTGTATCAAATGTATAATTTGGATAGACAATATCAGCATAATCCAGTGTTGGTAATAGTATCGAGAGACAATTATTTTTCTCATCGAAGAGCGTGATATCCCATTTATATGGCGGTAAGATAGCTAGCTTACAGCTATGTTTTTAGTATAATCGTATCACTATGCTGCGTAAATGAAAAGGTTGGTCGAGCCTAAACCCCAAGATATTTGAAGTTCACTACTTGTTCTAATGGTGATCCTTCATTAAATGATATAGTCGATCTCAAGAATTACAAGGCTTGTCTGGTTACCAAATAAACATACTGCATGATTTATTTTTTATTTAAAATTAATTTGATTAAAATATAGCCATTTCTGAACAGAAGGTAAGATCTGATTGAAGGGATCTTTCAATGTCAGACTTGTTAGTACTAGATGTATATGTCGCACTGCTTCATCAGCATATAGTTGTGTTTGACAGTCTGAACAATTATTAGGGAGGTCGTTTCTGAAAATAGAGAAAAGGAGTGGTCCCAAAGACGAACCTTGCGGGACCCCTTCTCAAACAAAATTAAGGAATTGGATAGACTTCCATTAAGGTAAAACACGTTGGCGTTCTGTTTATGAAGGTATGAGATAAACCACAGTAGATTGTTTTTTTTTTGGAGAAAGACAATTGAGTAAAGTTTATCAAGCAGTAGGTAGTGGGTCAACAACATCAAAGTCCTTGGATTTTAAATCAAGAAAGATGGCACCCGGTTGAGTTTACCATCCTCAGAGCAGTGAACACAGCGCTGTGAGGTTTTACAGAGCTGTAGTTGTGGAGTGTTAGGTCTGGAACCAGACTGGCATGGAGATTAGAATGTTGAAAGTGGAATAATGTGATTTAGCTGGTTGGAACATAGTTTCTCGAGGATTTTAAGCCACGAGTGATAATTGAGATGGGGCAGAGTAATGTTTAATATCGTGTGGGTCACCTCCCTTATGCATTGGAGTAACAGTGGCACACTTCCATGCGGAAGGGCGGTACAAGTTGAGAAGGACAAATTAAACAGGTCGCATAGGGAGTAATTAGAATATTAGAAACTCCTAACTTAATGAATTTAGTCTCAATACCAGTGGTCCAGATCCACATTCCTCCTTTAATCAATAATAGCATGTTGAACGTCCAACAGGTTTATTTTTTGAAAAGAAAAAGAGCTTTACATGTGGAGGATTAGCTGGAAAAGTCACATATAATAGATGAGTCAAATACAGTAGTGGCTACATACAGTGGAGAAGTGTTGGTTGGATATAGCATTGGATATACAGCAGGGTCCTGAATGATGTCGTTGTTGACCGAATTGAGTCTGATATTTTGATTTGATACATTAAGACATTATGTAGTATTTTCCAGAACGTTTTTGGATTATGCATGTCTTCAGAAAGATGATTTTTTAAAATGACTTGATTTAGCATTACGTGTCCTTGTGTTACACTGAGTCCTTAAGGACCTATATTTTCCAATCAGCAGGGTCCTTTATTTGTTTCCCTGAAAGTCTTCCAGACTTTATCCCGCTCATAAAATGGTGAATCAAATCAGCTCTAACCATGGTTACTGTTTTCCTTGACTTTTTATTTCTCTCCAGGGGGCATGCTTTATCGTATAACTCCTTGGTTGGGGCTTTTTTTATAAGTTGTGTATAACTAGTTCCAGGCATCTAAACAGTTGGGAATAAGTGAAAACCTGTCCAGTGTATTGCAATCAGGTCATCCATATATTATCATAATTAATTTCTCCATTGTTGACACAAAATAAGTTTAGGAAGGAGCTGGGAGGATTTAATCTTCCACCACGGAGAAAATGCAGAAGAATGATCGCTAAAGCAATCTGACAAAACACCAGAGGTTAACATTCGGTCAGGATGGGTAACAAGAATCCAATTAGTAGTGATTGTAGGAAGTGCCATGTAGGGTGCTTTGTGATTAATGGGTCAGGTTTACATTTTTACGCAAGCTTTTGGTCGTAGAGAGGCGCGATCGAGCAGGTTTTTATTTGAACTCACTAAGAAGACTAATTCACGTGGGTGTTCCATCGAGGTGAGCGTTGGAATTAGGGCTTTCACTTCTCATGAACAGGGGGGGGGTCCCCCCCCCCGCTAGAATAGTGGCGATAAATAGTGTTTATTCTCATGAAGTTTTCGCCTAATGAAAAGCTTTCCCAGCAGAGTGAGGGTTACTTGAGGGATGGCAGCAGGGATAATTTTTCAGATTATTAAAGTGAGGTGGCAACATAACAAGCCACCTCCAGTCTTGTAGGCCTATCTGCTCTAATAATGCAAAATTCTCACACTGCCATATATTGTCCCCCAAATTTCACTATGTACCCATGTTTTGAAACTGTTATTATTCAGGTTTTATTCTGTGCAACCCAAATCTAATTATAAATCAATCTTTGGAAGAGACTCCTAAGTTCAACATGGATGATTTTTAGGCTTTTATAGCCATCAATTTATGGATCAATTGGGCGTTAGATAATGTTGGGGGAGTGGGGCAGGGAAATAGCATGAGAAAGGGGACAAGAGAGCCACATACACAGATTGACACAAACACAAACACACATAGAAGACAGGACAGACAAAGCACACAAGATCAGGCTGCGTCATTGAGAGAGAGAGAGATAGAGAGAGAGAGAGAGATGAGAGGAGAGAGAGAAGAGAGAGAGAGGAAAGAGAGAGGGAGAGAGAGAGAGAGAGAAAGAGAGAGAGAAAGAAAAAAAAGCGAGCATACACACCTCAGTCTGAATAGCTCATATTTATGCAAATAGATCAAAGTATGAAGTCCTGGACCATTTATGTTTAAATTAATTGTGCATTATGAAGCCAAAAATAGAAACATATATTCACATATGGTTATTAAAAAATAAATAAATAAAGAGAAAAAATCTAGATTAAACTTCATACGCCTTTAATTGTCAATTTATCAAATTTCAATATTTAAATAATTGGTGTTAGGTACTTCCCCCCCCCCTCTGGTGAATGCTATGTACTTAACTCTTTTGTTTCTCTCCTGAGTGCAGGCCCCATGGCTGGGAGTCAGGAATCAAGGGATTAAGGGCTCCTGTACCTGATTGGCCAAGCTGCATCAGGTGACGGGTGACTCATCGGAAGCTTAAATACCAGAAGCTCCCAGAATTCTCTCTCTCTTCGTCGACCCTGACTCATGAACAGACTGTGGTTTGAACTGCAGGAGGCCTGGCCACATGGCATAGAACTTTGTGTATTATTACCTACATTGGTCAATTCAATATTAATTGGGACGGATAAGGGCTGACCTGAGGGTTTTTGTGTATTTTGTTTAAGGGTTATTTCCATTTAGGCAGGTTAGAGACTCTAGTTCGACGGCCCATTGCGAGGCTGGCTGGAGCACTGTTATCTTTGTTTATTAGTTTATACTTGTCCTTGACCGGGTTGTTCGAATCAGGTTTGGGTTTTAACAAAATAAAATACTATTTCCTTGAACTTGAGCCTGGTTTTTGACTTTTGTTACGCGGCTCTGAAGTACCTGCATTCGGGAGCCGTAACAAATGGTAATTGATTATAATCAATTGTTTATAGGGGCCAATCCTTTACCATTCAAACAACCATTTACATTTCGTTCAGCACCTAGTAGTTCTCGCTCTTGAAAATCTAAACCCGCAAGATTACATTTCTGTAAAAATGCTTCCATTCATGTTGATTGTTCTGTCACTTTAGTTGAGTAAAGTTTTTGATAGTATTGTGAAATTCTGTCATTAATATTTTTAGGTAGTGTTAATATTTCTTCCTTGTCTGATCTAATTTTATAAATTGTTTTATCCCCGTCCATGTTTACACAGCTGACGTGCTAATAGTTTTTGTGGTTTATCACCAAATTCAAAGTTTAATTGTTTTGTATGTTGATAAAGTTTTATAACTTGGTCTGAGTGTATTTTATTCAACTTATATTTACGTGCTGCAATTTTATTGTGTTTTGCCATAGAAGATGCTCCTGCATTTTCTATGTCTAATTGCCTTATTTCTATTTCCAATGTCTGTTGTTTAGCCCTATTCTCTTTATTAAGAAATGCCTGGGAGGAGAGTAATGCTCCTCGTATAAATGCTTTTAAATGTTTCCCAAAGAAGGGATGACAGAAGTTCCAGGAGGTTCATAGCCTCGAAAAACCTATTAATCTGTTTTTACACATGTATTCATATACATACCTTTTCATTTAAAATTTGAGGGTTGAGTCTCCATTGTGTCTGTTTCTTGTCCATTCCGTTTAGTTTAATTATAAATGTTAATGGAGCATGGTCCGAGATTATAATTTTATGACATTGCGAGTTGTAGGTGAATGGAATAAGTTTAGAATCTAGTAAGAAATAGTCTATCCTTGAATAAGTTTTATGGACCCGTGAATAAAATGAATATTCTCGTACAGATGGATTTTCAATTCTCCAGACATCCTTGATGTTGGTAGTATTAATATATAAATTTAAAAATTCACTTGACTGAGATTTTAATTTTCTTTGAGTTGATGATCTGTCTAAATAAGAATCTAGTGTACAATTTAAGTCTCCACGAATTATTAAATTATATTGTGTGCATTCCGGGATAGTATTGAATATCTCATGAAAAAATGGGCAAGGGCTATCAAAATATTTTTTTGGTTCCATATACATTAAGAAGAGTCACTTTTTTTAGTATAACTCACCTACTAATACAATATATCTGCCGTCATTTATATCTTCTATAGTTGATATATGTTTAAAGGTATACCTTTACGGATTATATTGCAACCCTCCAGATTTATGTGTGAATGAAGAGTGATTCGTTTTAGCAATCCATTTCGCTTTCAATCCTGTGTTGTGCTTCGTTTTTAAGATGTGTTTCTTGGAGGAATACTATATCTGTTTGTAAGCGATTTTAAATGAGCTAATACTTTACCTCTCTTGATTGGTTCATTAATTCCCTTAACATTCCAACTGCAGAATGAATGTATTCCTTCACCCCCAATTTTCATATTTACGTCTTGCATCTTATGATTAAGGTGGTCTATGTTAGAGCAGATGGTTCAGCACATTAACCCTACCTTGGGGGGGGGGGGGGAGGGAGGGTGGGAGAAAGAAACAGGTTTTTTAGTCTCTCCCTTCGGGGGGGTGCGACTTTTCTTGTCATGTCCCCCGTCACCGTCTCCGTCTGTGCTGAGGCCTAATGGCGGAGCTGGCAGCCTCTGAGTTATGGCGGCGGTGCTCCAGCGGCGTCCCGGCTTCAGAGCTGTGGTGCTCCAGCGGCGTTCCAGCGGCGACCCGGCTTCAGAGCTGTGGTGCTCCAGCGGCGACCCGGCTTCAGAGCTGCGGTGCTCCAGCGGTGACCCGGCTTCAGAGCTGCGGTGCTCCAGCATTCCAGCGGTGGACTTGCTTCAGAGATGCGGTGGGACCAGCGGCGACTGGATTTCAAGAGCTGAGTGCTGCACAGCGTTCAGCGGCGGACCCTGCTTCTGAGCTGTGGCGGTTATGCTTCAGGGTTCGATGGCGGTGGCGGCAGCCAGGTTGGAGGCTCGGCCGCCGGGCCTAGTGAGTTGATAACATAGGAGGCCTTGGATCGCCTCACCGCATAGGGTGAACAAGGAGGGAAGAATACAAAGACTTTAAGACTTTTGCCTTCCACCACAGTGAGGAGGTGCCCTGTGAACTCACTGTGGTGGATTTAAATATGTGTTATTGTAGTGTTTGTTTGTATATATGTTATGACTGCAAGGTAACGAAATTTCGTTCAGACCGAAAGGTCTAAATGACAATAAAGGATACTTTACTTTTTTACTTTTACTTACTTACACCCAAACATCAGATAGATGAATTTCAGATCTCGTAGATTTTCCTCTCGGACTTAATTCTAAAGATAATTAACCTTTTAATGATATTGTTGTGACTGCTTTCTAGAGTCTTGAGTCGCGTAGTACTAATCGTGTGTTAAAACAGATGATAAACCAGCCTCATGAATTTCTATTGTTTTAATTGTGGCTGTCAGTCGTGTGGTGGATTATTTTGTGTATCGTCCTTTTAGAATCATAGAAATTCTTAGTAAAATAGGTGCAGTTGGCATTTGGCCCTTCGAGCCTGCACCACATTCAATTATGCCATTCATGGGCTGATCATCCAACTCAGTATTCTGTACCTGCCTTCTCTCCATACCCCTGATCCCATTAGCACAAGGCGACCACATCTAACTCTTCTTAATTTTAGGCCAATGAACTGGCCTCAAAATACCTTCTGTGCAGAGAATTCCACAGACCCAACACTCTTTGTGGAAAAATGAATCTTCTCTTATCGGTGTAAAAGGGACTCCCCTTCTTTGATCTTAAACTGTGACCATTGTTGGGGCTGGGAGGTTCCCCAACATCGGGAACAATCTCCCTTATCCACTCTACTAGTTACATCCTCAAAAAATTCTATAAGATTCGTCAGACATGATTTAACTTTCATAAATCCATGCTGACTTTGTCCAATGATTTCACCACTTTCCAAATGTGCTGCTATCCCATCTTTAATAACTGACTCTAGCATTTTCTCCACTACCGATCATAGACTAACTGGTCTGTAATTCCCCGTTTTCTCTCTCCCTCCCTTTTTAAAAAGTGGGGTTACATTAGCTACCCTCCAATCCTCAGGAACTACTCCAGAATCTAAAGAGTTTTGAAAAATTATCACTAATGCATCCACTATTTCTGGGGCTACTTCCTTAAGTACTCTGGGATGCAGCCTATCTGGCCCTGGGGATTTATCGGCCTTTAATCCCTTCAATTTGGAAACCTGGATTTCACTGTTCCTCCATCTCATTTGACCCCCGGTCCCCTGCTATTTCCGGCAGATTATTTGTCTTCCTTAGTGAAGACAGAACCAAAGTAGTTATTCAATTGGTCTGCCATGTTCTTGTTCCCCATGATCAATTCACCAGTTTCTGACTACAAGGGACCTACATTTGTTTTAACTAACCTATTTTTCTTCACATATCTATAAAAACTTTTGCAGTCCGTTTTTATGTTCCCTGCCAGTTTTCTTTTCATAATCTATTTTCCGTTTCCAAATTAAGCACTTTGTCCTCCTCTGCTGGACTTGAATTTCTCCCAGTCCTCTGGTAGGCTGCTTTTTCTGGCTAATTTGTATGCTTCATCTTTAGTTTTGATACTATCCCTGATTTCCCTTGTTATCCACGGATTCACTACCTTCCCTGATTTATTCTTTTGCCAAACTGGGATGTGCAATTGTTTGGAGTTCATCCACTGGCAGTCTTTACTCTTTGGTGTTTTAAATACGTTCTTTTTAAGATTAAAAAACAAAAAATAATAAAAAGACGAACAAAAAACATATTAATAAAAAATAAAACGATTTTGTCTACAAAAATTTTGTTGATTCATTCAAAAGGCCGCACTTAATGACCTAGAAGCCGCATGGCCAGCAGGTTCCCACCCTGCCCTAGACATTACCCAGATCAGGACTAGATGGCTTTTTCGGCCTCTATTTTAGGCTTTAGACTATTTTAATACAGCCAACTTGGCCTCAAACATTACCAGATCAGGGCTAGATGGATTTGTGGGCCTGATATTTTAGGCTTTCGATCATTTTAAGACAAGTTTGGCCCAAAAAATAGACATTACCAGTTCAGGCCTAGATGTTTTTTTTTGGGTCTAAATTTTAGGCTTTAAATTGTTTTAAGTCAGGCAAAAAAAAACAAAGTGGGGGGGGGGGGGGGGGGTGGGCCTTGGACATTACCAGTTCAGGGCTAAGGGTGTGGTGGAGAGTTTTGAGCCTTTATTTGGGATAAGGGTGCTTTGAGATTAGTTATTTTAAGACAACTTGGGAAAGTAATTGTACTTACCAGTTCAGTGTTTTAAGAAGGAACTGCAGATGCTGGGAAAATCGAAGGAAGAGAAAAATGCTGGAGAAACTCCAGCAGGTGAGGCAGCACCTATGGAGCGATAGGCAACGTTTTCAGGTCGAGACCCTTCTTCAGACTGATGGTGAGGGGGGCGAGAGAGAAAGGAAAGAAAGAGAGAGAGAGGCAAGAGGAGGGAGGAGAGAGGGGGGTAAAGAGAGAGAGGGGGGGGGAGAGAGAGGGAGAGAAAGAGAGAGGTGGGAGAGAGAGGGGGAGGGGAGAGAGAGAAGTCTGAAGAAGAGTTTCGACCCGAAACGTTGCCTATTTCCTTCGCTTCGTAACCAGATTAGGATTTGATGGATTTTTGGGCCTATATTTTGGGCTTTCGATTATTTTATGACGTTGGCCCTAGACATCACCATTTCAGGCCTAGATGGTTTTTTTGGGCCTAAATTCTAGGCTTTAGATTCTTTTAAGGCAAGTTGTCCTGTTCAGGCTAAGATGGATTTTGTGCCTATATTTTAGGCTATTGACTATTTTAAGACAAGTTGGCCTTAGACATTACCAGTTCAGGACTAGATGGATTTTAGGCCAACATTTTTTGGCTTTAGACAACTTATGATTTAAAGTTTTTCGAAAACAGGTGAAATCTGCAAAACAACAGTCCAGTTTCTCACAAATTAATTGGCGATTAAATTCTTGTCTCCAATCAAATTTATGAGAGTTTACAGCCAGTCTTATAACCCACCAACCACTTAAAAATAGAGGGGAGAGAGAGAGGGGGGGGAGAAGAGTGAGTTGGGGTGAGAGAGAGAGTGAGAGAGAGAGGAGGGATGAGGGAAGGGAGGGGTGGGGAGGGGGGCGTACACCGAGGTGTAGGGACCGACTGAGAGAGGGGGGAGGGGTAGTAGGGGAGGGGGAGAGAGAGTGAGGGAGAGAGAAGGAGGGGGGATGAGAGAGAGAGCACAATCAGTTAATATAATTAATAAGACACTCAGACCCTTCGGCCCACTGAGTCCGTGCCGACCAGCGATCGCCCATTCACACACTTGTTTAGTTTAGAGATACAGCTTGGAAACAGGCCCTTCGGCCCACCGAGTCCGTGCCAATCAGCGATTGCCCGTTCACACACTAGTTTAGTTTAGAGATACAGGGTGGAAACAGGCCCTTCGGCCAACCAAGTTCGTGCCGACCAGCGTTCGCCCATACACATGCTAGTTTAGTGATACAGGGCGGAAACATGTCCTTCAGCCCAACTTGCCCACACTGGCCAACATGCCCCATCTACACTAGTCCCACCTGCTGCCCACGTTTGGCCTATATGCCTCCAAACCTGTCCTATTCATGTACCTATCCAAGTGTTGTGATAGTCCCTGCCTCAACTACCTCCTCTGGCAGCTCCTTCCATACACCCACCACCCTCTGTGTGGAAAGGTTGCCCCTCAGTTCTATTCAATTTTTCCCTCCCCAACCCCCACCTCTCTCACCTTAAAACCATGTCCTCTGGTCCTTGATTTCCCCTACTCTGGGCAAGAGACTTGGTGCATTTACCCGATCTATTCCTCTGGGATTTTGTACACCTCTATAAGATCAACCCTCATCCTCCTGCGCTCCAAGAAATAGAGTCCCAGCCTGCCCCAACCTCTCCCTGTTGAGTGTTGCTGGTAAAAAGAGGAAATTCAGCGAGTGAGGCAGCATCTATGGAGCGAAGGAAATAGGCAACGTTTCGGGTCGAGACCCTTCTTCAGACGCTGGGGTCAAACTTGCAAATCTGCTCCGAAGAGAGCGAAGGAGAGATGGAGGGAGAGGGAGAGAGGAGAGGAGGGGGAGAGGGGAGGGAGAGAGAGAAAGAGGGATAGAGCCAGAGAGAACAAACGAGAGAGGGAGGAAAAAAAAAATAGAGGCGAGCAGAAGAGGAGACAAAGGAAAGATGGAGAGGGAAAGATAGAGGAGAGGGAGAGAGACAGAGAGAGGGAGAGAATGAAAGGAGAGAGGGAGCGGGAAAGATAGAGGAGAGTAAAACGAGAGACAGAGATGGAGAGAGAAAGAAAGGAGAGAGCGGAGGAGAGAAAGGAGAGGGAGAGAGATAGACGGGCAGGGGAGGAAGAGAAGGGAGGGCGAGAGAGATGAGGGGAGGAGAGGAGCGAGAGAGAGAAAGAGGGGAAGGAGATACAAGGGAGAGAGATGGAGGAGTGTGCGCTGCAGGAGGGAGGAGGGAGGTAGAAAGAGAGAGAGAAATAAAGACTTGAATGAAAAATGAAGAATGGAGTGAAAGAGGTGGGAGGGAGGGCAGGAGAGATGGAGGGAGAGAGGCGAGTGGAAAAGGGTAGATACAACAACCACCCAACCTAATAAAAACCACAATCAAACCCATCCACGAGCGCGGGTGAGCGCGCGGGGAGAGCTCGCCCGCGGGCCCGGGAGGTGCCCAGCTCGCGGCTTCCGGGGCGGTGTGCGCGCGCGGGTCCGGCGAGACGTGAAGCGAGTAGCGGCGCGGCGGCGGGTCCGCAGCGAGCAGGGCGCGGGACCCGCTAGCGGCGGCGCGCTCGCGCTCTCCGGCTCTGGACCGACGCGGCGCGGAGAGGGGCGAGCGTGCTGAAACAACACAAGCAAAGCAGAATTATCACTTTCGGTCGCCGCACTTTGCAATTTCTTGTCCCCAGCATCTGAAGACAGGGATCTCGGCCCGCAACATGCTTATCTCCATCTCACACCATGAGATTCTCGCCTCACACCTCTGAAAGTTAATCCAAGTCCTATTACTCACCTCTTCTCCTTTACATTAGTGTCCTTTCCAAATAAACAAAGAAAACAATTTTACACTTTGTGAACAAATTGATGTTTGAAATGTTCTCAACAGTAGTCTCTAATTTAAAGCTTTTTGGAGATACAGCCCCTTCGGACCCACCGATCCGTACCAGACCAGCGATCGCACATTCATCCACTAGTTTTAGTTGGAGCGAGTTCCAGTCCCGGAACCAGGCCCTTCACCCAGCAAGTCGTGCCGACCACACCCCCCCACACTAGCCTACACACACACACACCACTAGGGACAAGTTACAATCTCTACCCAGAAGTCTATTAACCTACAAACCAGCACATCTTTGGAGTGTGAGAGGAAACCAGAAGCGCCCGGAGAAATCCCACGCAGTCATGGGGAAGAAACGTGTAAACTCCGCACAAGACAGCACCCCTTGGTCCGGGATGGCGAGAACTCGGTTCTCCTCGGCGCCGTAATCGGCTACAACTCTACCGGATGCCAGAGAGGGAGGGAGTAGGGTGAATACTATCTCACCCCTGTCCTCCCTCATACCCCTCTCTCTCTCTCTCCTATCCCTGCTATCTACCCTCTCTCCTCCTCCCTCATCACCTCTCTCGTCTTTCCCCCCCCACCTCCCTCGCTCATCTCTCCCTCCCTTGGCCCGTATGGCTTTCTCTTCTCCCCCCCTCCTTTCTTGTACACCTTTTCGTCTCTCATTCTTCCTCCCTCTCCTCCCACTCCTATCTCCTTCTCATCTCTCTCTCTCACTCTCCCACTCTCTCCCATCCCCTCACTCTCCTCTCTCTCTCTGTCCTCTGACAACCGCATACACACACACACACAGAGGGAGGAATGAGAGAGGGAGAGAGAGAGGCGAATGGAGTCCGAGTCATTCCTAAAACTCTCCAAAATTCCTACCACCCCCTCTCTCTCATATTATACTCCCCACTCCTCTCCCCCTCCTCCTATTCTCTCCTCCTTCCTCCTCTCTCGTCCTCACCATGCTTTTCTTTTACACTTTCTCCTCTCACTCTCTCTCTCCCTCTCTGCCAAAACTATCTCAAAAACGTTCTCCATTCTTTTCCAACTCTCCCAGACATTTCTCACTCATAACCCCTCCCCCCCCTCTCTATCTCTCTCCAAAACGCCGCCCTAAATTCTCAAAGGTAATACAAAAAGTCTCTCAACCTTTCTGCTCCCACTCCCACCTTTTTTCCCCCTCTTCCCCTCCCTCATCACTCATCCAAAACTTCCTCAAAACGTTCTCAAACTTCTCAAAATGTTCTCAAACTCCCCCAAACTTATCTTTCCTCCTCCTCCTCCCTTCTCTCCCCCCCATTTCCCCTCCCCTCCCTTTCTCTCTCCTCCTCTCTCTCTCTCAATCTCTCCAAAAGTTCCTGAAAATGTTCTCAAAACTCTCCCAAACTTTCTCTCACTCTCTCCATTCACACTCTCTCCCTCCATCCTCCCCCTCCCTTTTCTTCTCCATCCCACCCTCAATGCACCAAAAAACAACAAAAACCACCCCGGAACCAAAGCCGCGGCATTTCGCTCTCACCCCGGACGCCTGAGAATCCCCCCCGCTTTGCCAGCGCCGGTGCGCCGCCCTGAAGCGTCCCCCCTCCCGCCGGAAGCGTCTTTGTGGACGAGGTTCGCCACTCAACCGGAAGTGGTGCAGGAATGCAGCGGTGAAGAGCGGGTAAGGATCAAAGCGTCGCCATGCAGCGGGAGAGGCAGCAATGCAACCAGTGATGCATGCATTCCCTTTAATGCAGCCAGCGATGCATGCATTCCCTTTAATGCAGCAGGGGGAACATGCACAGGCGCTTGCCGGCCGATCCCCGCGTTTTATAACTCGCCCTATATTCACCCTTCAGGCCGATTTGTGTCTCATTTCCAAACCACCAGCCGCCCTCGCGGGGCAACGGCGCGGATGTGGGAGCCCGGAGCGGCCGCAACAGGCCCTTCCGGCGCCCATTACCCACCCCCTCCCCCCCCCCACTGCTACCCGCAGTTGCAGCGTCTGAATCCGGGGCTACGGTCCTCCACACCCCCCCTCGCACAGAGAGCAGAGGCACAGAGCAGACGAGAGCACAGAGAGAGGAGAGAGGCCACAAAGAGAGAGAGGCACAGAAGAGGAGGCACTGACAGAGCAGAGAGAGAGAGAGGCACAGAGCAGAGAGAGGCACAGAGTAGAAGAGGCCCAAACAGAGAGCGTAGCACAAGACAGAGAGAGGCACAGAGAGAGAGAGAAAATAGGCACAGCGAGAGGCACAGAGAGAGAGAGAGAGAGAGAGGGGCACAGAGAGTATGAGGCCAACAGAGAAGAGAGAGAGGCAACAGAGAGAGCGAGAGCAGAGAGAGCGAGAGAAATAGGCACAGAGAGAGGGCACAAAGAGAGAGGCACAGAGAGAGAGGCACAGAGAGAGAGAGGCATCAGAGAGAGAGAGACGGCAACAGAGCAGAGAGAGAGGCACAGAGAGAAGAGGCGCACAGAGAAGAGACAAGAGAGAGAAGACAGAGAGAGAGAAGAGACACAAGAGAGAAGATAGAGGCACAGAGAGAGAGGGGCACAGAGACAGAAGAGAGGCTCACGAGAGAGAGAGAAGAGCACAGAGAGAGAGAGGCACAGAGAGAGACAACCAGAGACAAGAGAGAGGCACAGAGAGAGAGAGAGAGCACAGAGAGAGAGAGAGGAGCACAGAGAAAGAGAGAGAGGACACAGAGAGAAGGCACAGAGAAGAGAGCACAGAGAGAGAGGTACAGAGAGAGAGGCACAGAGAGAGAGAGAGAGAGGCACAGAGAGAGAGAGTGAGGCACAGAGAGCGAGAGAGGTACAGAAGAGAGAGAGTGGGACATAGAGAGAGAGTGGACAGAGAGAGAGAGGCACACAGAGAGAGAGGCACACACGCGAGAGAGAGAGAGAGAGAGAGAGGAACAGAGAGAGAGAGTGGGAACAGAGAGAGAGGGACAGAGGGAGAGAGGCACAGAGAGAGAGAGGCACAGAGAGAGAGGCACAGAGAGAGAGGCACAGAGACAGAGAGGCACAGAGAGAGAGACACACACACTGAGAGAGAGGCACAGAGAGAGAGACACAGAGTGATACATGGCGGAAACAGACCCTGCGGCCCAACTTGCCAACATGCCCGATCTACATTAATCCCACCTGCTGCCAGCGTTTGGCCCATATCCCTCCAACACCTGTCCTATGCCATAAGTACCTGTCCAAGTGTTTGCGACAGTCCCCGCCTCAACTACCTCCTCCGGTACTCTTTTCCATACACCCAACCACCCCTCTGTGGGGAAAGGTAGTCCCTCAGAATTCCTATTCAAATTTTTCCCACCCCCGCCGTCTCTCACCTAAAACCAATCCTCTGGTCCTTTTTCCCCTACTCTGGCAAGAAGACTTTGAGTGCGACTACCCCGGTCCTATTCCTCTGGTGATTTTGTACACCTCAATAAGATCACCTCTCATCCTAGAGACCCAGCCGCCCCCAACCACTCCCTGTACCAATCAGGCACCTCGAGTCCGGCAACATCACTAGGTAAATCGTCTCCGCGCCCTTTCAAAGCTCAACGAGATCTTTGCTGTAACATACGGTGCCCAGAACTGAATGCAAAACTCTAAATGCAGCCTTACACCATCACTTATACAACTGCAACGTCCACCTTCTCCAACTCTAGACTCAACTACAGAGAGAGAGCAGGAGCCAGAGAGAGAAGAGAGAGCGAAAGAGAAGAGAGAGTGGGATGATAACTGGTTTACCACCGAAAATAACACAAGTGCTGACGAAACACAGTTCGGTTAGGCAGCATCTCTGAAGAAGAAAACGGTGACAATTTTGTGTTGATACCCTTCCATCAGACTGAGCGTAAGGGAAGAGAGAGAGAGAAATAGACAGAGAGATAAAGACACAGAACGCAGAGACAGGGAGTGAGAGATCGAGCGAACAGAGAGTAGAAGATAGACGAGAGAAAGAAAGAGAAGAGAGAATAGAGAGAGAAAGAAAGAGAGAGAGAGAGAACAAAGAGAGAGGACAGAGAGAAATACAGAGGAGTGAAGAAAGAGAGACAGAGAGAGAGAAAGAAAACAGATACAGAGAAGAGATAGAGGGAGAGTCAGAGAGGAGTAGAGAGAATGAGAGAGACAGAGCGAGAGAGAGAGAGAGACCAGACAGACAGATACCCAGAGCCCAGGAACGGTTGCAGGGAGGATCAGGTCCGGGCGGCAGGTTCAAGAAACAGGATCGCGGGCTTGTTTCCACAGAGGTCCAGGAGCGGTTTTGCAGCGATTGAACCCAAATCCTAACGTATCCATTCGTATTTCAAAACAATGGGCTGAGGAAGCCGCTGATTGGGGAAGCGGACTAGAGGAAGCCCTGATTGTGTGGAAGCAGGACTAGAGGAAGCGCTGATTGTGGAACGGCCTAAGAAAAAAAGGCGGGAGGGAAGCCGCTGATTGTGGAAGCGCGGGACTAGAGGAAGCCGCTGAGTGGTGGAAGCGACTAGAGGAAATGCCGTCTGATGTGGGGAAGCGGACTAGAGAAGCCGCTGATTGTTGGAAGCGGACCTAGAGGAAGCTGCTGCTTGTAGGAAGCGGAACTACGGAAGCCGCTGATTGGTGGAACGGACAAGGAGAGCCGCTGATTGCAGGAAGCAGACTAGGAAGCCGTTTGATTAGGTGGCGAAGTGGACTCGAGGAAGTCCGGCTGATTGGTAAGGCGGACTAGAGGAAGCTGCTGATTGGTGGAAGCGGACTCGGACAGGAAGCCGCTGTATTTGGTGGAACAGACTAGAGGAAGCCGCTGATTTGGTGGAAGCGTACTAGAAGAAAGCAGCTGATTGGGAGTCAATCCCTGCTGTGGATTCTTCCAGCACTTTGTGTTGTATCCTGGGTAAGGGGGGAATAATGAGGCCCGGACAGTTTTTCTGTTCGGAATGACACATGTGAGAGTCATGGAGTCCTGAAAGACTTCCAGACGTCCACATCTGCGCCAGGTGCGTCGAGAAGGGGACCAACGGGACCGTATTCAAGAACCTGGCACAGCAGCTCGATGACCTCCGTCTGGTCAGACGAGATGAGGAGGTCATAAGAGAGGTAGTACGAGAGGTGGTCACTCCAAGAACACGGGAGGCAGACAAGTGGTCCCCCCAAACCCCCCAGTTTTTAGGAGGGGCAAGGTGCTGAGGCAGGGACTAAGAGAACCCCACCGGATGGGCTGTACACCTTAGAAACAATAGAAAATTAGGCAGGAGCAGGCCATTTTCGGCCCTTCGATCCTGCACCGCCAATCAATATGGATCATGCTTGATCATCCAAATCAGTATCCTGTATCCATGCCTTCTCTCCTACCCCACCCCCATGATCCCTCGCCACAAGGGCACACCACACTCCCTCTTCAAATATGCCAACGAACTGACCCAACCTCACACTTCAGCGATGGCAGAGCTATACTCCACAGATTTCACACTCTCTGTGTGAAACAACGATTTTCTCATCTCGGTCCTAAAAGACTTCTTCCCCTTATCCTTAAACTGTGAACCCCTTGTCTGGACCTTCCCCACCGCCAACCCGGAACAATCTCCTGCATCTAGCCTGTCCACCCCCTTAAGAATGTTGTAAGTCTCTGTAGAGATCACCCCTCAATCTTCTAAATTCCAGCGAGTACAAGCAAGTCTATCCGTCTTTCTTCCTATGAAGTCGTTGCATCCCAGGAACAGTCTGGTGAACCTTCTCAGTGACCCCTCTAAATCGATGCAAGAATGCGAGTCTTTCCTCAGATTAAGGAAGACCAACACTGTACGCAATACACCAGGTGAGGCCCCACCAAGACCCTGTACAACTGCAGTAGAACCGCTCCCTGCCTCTTGTACTCAAATCCTTTTGCTATGCAATGCGCCAACATCCCCATTCGCTTTCCTCACAGCTGCTGCACCTGCATGCCTACTTTCATGAGTGTGTACCCATGACACCCAGGTCTCGCTGCAATCTACCCTTTTCTTCTAATCGGTATTCACCATTCAAATAATAATCTACCCTTCCTGTTTTTTGCCACCAAAGTGATACCCTCACCATTTATCCACATTATACTGCATCTGCCATGCATTCTTGCCCACTCACACGCAGTCTATCCAGTCATCCTGCACCTCCTTAGCATCCTCCTCACACTAACACTGCCCCCAGCTCGTGGGATCCGCAAACGTCGGCGATGTTGCATTTAATTCCCTCGGCCAAATCATTAATGTATATTGAAATAGCTAGGGTCCCAGACACTGATCCTTGGCGGCAGCACCCCCACTAGTCACTGGTCAGGCCATCCTGAAAAGGACCCGTTCAACTCCTACTCTTTGCTTCCTGTTTGCCAAGCCAGTTCCTCTATCCAACATCAATACTAACCACACAATACCGTGTGCACTAATATTGATATGCCCACATCACTTAGTGTGGGACCTTGTCGAAAGCCTTCTGAAAGTCCAGATCCAACACATCCACTGCTTCTCCACCTTATTCCACTCTTACGTTACATTCTCAAAAAAATCAATAACCATATAACCATATAACAATTACAGCATGAAAACCAGCCCTCTCGGCCCTTCCAGTCCGTGCCGATCCATTTGTTTCCCCTAGCCCCATCTCAACCTCACCAAGACCCATACCCCCTCCATTCCCCTTCACGTCCATAACCTATCCACTTACTCCTTAAATGTTAACAACGATACTGCCATCCAACCACTTCTCTGAAGCTCATCCACACAGCCCACCACCCTCTGAGTAAAGGAAGTTCCCCCTCACGTTACCCCAAAACTCTCTGTCCCTTAATTCTCATGTCATGTGCCCTCTGTTTGATTCTTTCCCTACACACAATTGAAAACGTACAATCCACGTCAACTCTGTCCAATCCCTTTCATCATTGTACAGACCTCAATAAAGTCCCCCCTTAACCTTCGGCGCGCCCAAAGAATAAAGACCTAACTTGTTCAAAACCTTTCTCTGTAAGCATTGTTGCTGGAACTCCGGGGCAACATTCTAGTAAATCTCACTATCTGTAACTCCTCTCTATTTTGTTGACATCCTTCCTATAACTAGGCGAACCAAAATTGTACACCATACTCCAGAATTGGGTCTTTACCAATCCTTGTAACAATTTAACATTACCTTCCCCAACTCCCATATTCCAATGCACTGTTTATAAAGGCCAGCACAACACCAAAGGCTTTTTTAACACCCTATCTACTTACGTTCCACCTTCAGGGAACTAAAGCCAGTTATTCCAGATCCCCTGTTCCAAGCATTCCTCTACCTTTCGCCTACCATTACACATGGTACGCTCCTATTTTGATTTGTCCTGCCAAGAGTACACTTCACACTTAACAGCATAAAACTCCATCTGCCATCTTTCAGCCCACTTTTTCTCCAAATGGCCAAATCTCTCTGTAATTTAGAAAATCTATTGCAATTATCCACAACACCTACATCTAGTATCACACAGACTTTACTTATCCAATTTTCGAGAGAGCACCCCATTCTAGATCATTGATGTAACATGACAACAACATGCACCCCAACACAGTCCCTGAGCAACCCCACTTGTCACTGGCTTCCAACCTTGGGCACAAACACCATCCACCATTTACCTCTGACATCTCCATTATGGAGCCACTGTTGAATCCATCTTGCTACTTATGCTTACAAAAATTATAGAGCTGAGTAAAGAGTGCTAAGAGGAGTATAAAGAATGTAAAAAAGAATCTTAAGAAGATATTAGGAAGCTAAAAAGAAGATACATTTTATTTTTTCTTCGGTGGCAAGAAAGGTGACAAAGTAAACCCAAAGGTTTCGACAGCTATTTAATAGCCAAAATTGGATAACGAGGATAAAATTGACCTTAGAGAACCAAATGGACAGCCTATCTGCAGAAGCCAAACGAGATGGGGGAGATATTGAACAATTTCTTTCTCGTATTCACAAGGAGAAGGATATTGAACCTCTGTGAGTTAAGAAAAAAGTAGAGTAGCTAGGAAACTATGAGATTCAAAGAGGATGAAGTACTCGACACTTTTGAAAAAATAGTAAAATTTGGATAATCTCCATTCCTGACAGAATATTCCCTAGACATTGATGGGAAGTTAGATGTAGAAATAGCAGGAGCTATGACAGAATATTTCAAATGAAATGAAACTTCTTTTAAAGAAACAGATATAAACCAAACGTTTAAAAATGGAAAGAGAAAACTGTTTTCCATTTAAAAATTAGCCTCTAAAATATTGCTAATATTACTTAGGTCCTAAGAAAATTATCGTGAAACGATAATAGAAAAGTGGAATACTATTTGGGAAAACAAATAAAGAAAACCTTAAAAATAAATTTATACCTAGTCTTACTATTGCCAACAATTTTATTTAAAAAACCCTCAACGATGTAAGGCTTTTTATACAATGAAAAATAAAGAATTTAAATATAGCGGGATCTTTATAAGGCAAATTTTTTTTCTTCATTTCAAGAATTACAACAAGCTTGACGGGCTTC
The DNA here is from genome assembly GCA_035221665.1 of Okamejei kenojei. Classification (NCBI taxonomy): domain Eukaryota; kingdom Metazoa; phylum Chordata; class Chondrichthyes; order Rajiformes; family Rajidae; genus Okamejei; species Okamejei kenojei. Next base: position 29,750 of record JAVHYY010000696.1, read on the forward strand.
ATAATAATGAATATTTCAAGATACTACAAATCCCCAAGATATCTCTCAAATACACAAAACTCAGAAATAGAAAGAGTGGAAATGCATTTTAGATAATGCTTGAATAAACATCAAATATCAGAAAAAAGATATCATACATTTATCAAATATTTGTTGAAAGTTGATATTCCATCACGAATACACAGAACAGCGTCAAGCGGGGTGGGAAATGAATAGGTCAAATAATAAGCCCAGAAATATGGGAAGAAAGCTTACAACACATACATACTGATCGGTTAAATGCTAAACATGCTCTATACAGTTTCAAAATTTGGGTACATAGAATACATTTGGAAATCTAAATATTACATTGGATTTCCAAAATTATCGCCTATATGGATAAATGCAAATCTAGAAGCAGATTTGTCACATTCATTTACCTAATTGTACGAGGAGATTGTAGAATATGGAACGAAATATTTAAGTACTCTGAATCGAATGTTGTTATTATTACTATATTCCTGATCCAAAGTAATAATACTTGAATACCGAAAAAAGCACGGAACAAATATTACAAGGAATCAAAGAACTTTTATCGACTATTCTCTAATAATGGTGAAAAAAGATTAATACTAAAATTTTGGAAAGGCCCTGCAATCCCAACAATAAAAATGTGGAATACAGAAATGTCGGAGACAAGGGGACAAGGTGGACTTCACTTGGAGCGAGAGACTGTCCATGGATAGGTTAGATCTCTTCAAAGGGATTGGTCTCTCCATACCTTAAATATTTACAGGGTCATAATGGTTCGGCGATTAGGGAAAAAGGGGGACTTGACAACGAGGCCTGAATATCTGATGGGAAAGAAATACATAATAAAAATCATGAATGCTATCTCCAAGAATGGATTATTTAGTAATAATTTAATCTCCATCAAAATTTCACATTTTTCTTTTTTTCTATTTTCTACTTTCTAATCTCTATCTTTCTATCTTTAAATAGGGAAAAAAAGTATAGAAACAATGACATATATTCTGAATATTATATGAATACACTATTATTTTTGTATGAAAATATTATAGATGTCTTAAATTTGTAATTATTAAAAAAATGAGGGGGTGCATTTTCAACTATATAATAATTTTGAAATATAAAGTTAATAATAATACAAACACTCTTAATATTAATGAAAATATCATTGTATATCATAGAAGTTTTGGTTAAGATTGGGTATTATGTAGTTATATTAGGGGGCCTTTGTATTTGGTAATTAGGAAGAAATATGATGGGTATGAGAAGTGTGAGTATATTGCTTATTTTAGGAATATACACATACACTCCCAATTATACAAAATAAATAACCAGGAACTGTATACTGGATAACATTCAATTAACACAACAATATCCAATTGATAATCAATATTATATAAATTTTGTATATTATATAATGCAATGCCGTCATTAAGAGTGTACTCTGTAATATATTGTTTCTATAATAAAAAAATTTAAAAATAAAAAAAAAAAAAAAAAATATTTCAAATGTCATTAGAAACGGGATTAGTGCCGTAGGATTGGCGTACTGCGCATGTTGTTCCCATTGTTTAAGAAATGGGTTCAAAGAATAAACCTAGCAATTATAGAACCTATTAGTTTGACGTCAGTGGTGGGCAAATTGGAAAGATTACTTAGAGGAGATTATATATAAGCATCTGGATCAACAGGGTCTGATCAGGAACCGTCAACATGGATTAGTGCCTGGAAGGTCATGTTTGACAAACCTTCTTAAATTTTTTGAGCGGTAACTAGGGAAATTGATGAGGTAAAGCAGTGGATGTTGTCTATATGGATTTCAGTAAGGCCTTTGACAAGGTTCCCCATGGAAGGTTTGGTTAAGAAGGTTCAATCTTTGGGTGTTAATTGGCATCGCGGCCCCCTTCCAGTCCGTGCCGACCATTTGTTTTCCCTAGTCCCATCTACCTGCACTCAGACCATACCCCTCCATTCCCATTCACGTCCATATACCTATCCACTTTACTCTTAAATGTTAAAATATCGATCCTGCCTCCACCACTTCTGCTGGAAGCTCATTCCACACAGCCACCACCCTCTGAGTAAAGAGGTTTCCCCTCACGTTACCCCTAAACTTCTGTCCCTTAATTCGCATGTCATGCCCTCTTGTTTGAATCTTCCCTACCCTCAATGGAAAAGCTTATCCACGTCAACTCTGTCTATCCCTTTCATCATTTTAAAGACCTCAATCAAGTCCCCCCTTAACCTTCTGCGCTCCAAAGAATAAAGACCAACTTGTTCAAACTTTCTCTGTAACATAGTTGTGGAACCCTGGCAACATTCTAGTAAATCGTCCTCTGTACTCTCTCTATTTTGTTGACATCCTTCCTATAATTAGGCGACCAAAATTGTACACCATACTCCAGAATTGGTCTTACCAATGCCTTGAGTACAATTTTAACATTACTTCCCTACTCCTAGATTCAATGCTCTGATTTATAAAGGCCAGCACACCAAAGGCTTTCTTTACCACCCTATCTACATGCGATTCACCTTCAGGGAACTTGCACAGTTATTCCTAGATCCCTCTGTTCCACAGCATTCCTCAATTCCCTACCATTTTTACCATGTACGGTCCTATTTTGATTTGTCCTGCCAAGATAAACCATATAATAACCATATAACCATATAACCATATAACAATTACAGCACGGAGACAGGCCCTTTCGGCCCTTCCAGTCCATGCCGACCATTTGTTTTCCCCTAGTCTCATCTACCTGCACTCAGACCATACCCCTCCATTCCCTTCACGTCCACATACCTATCCACTTTACTTTTAAATGTTAAAATCGATCCTGCCTCCACCACTTCTGCTGGAAGCTCATTCCACACAGCCACCACCCTCTGAGTAAAGAAGTTCCCCTCACGTTACCCCTAAACTTCTGTCCCTTAATTCTCATGTCATGCCCTCTTCTTTGAATCTTCCCTACCCTCAATGGGAAAAGCTTATCCACGTCAACTCTGTCATTTTGAAGACCTCAGATGTAGCACTTCACACTTAACAGCATTAAACTCCATCTGCCATCTTTCAGCCCACTTTTCCATATGGCCCAAATCTCTCTGTAGACTTTGAAAATCTACTTCATTATCCACAACATCACCTATCTTAGTATCATCTGCATACTTACTTATCCAATTTTCCACCCCATCATCCAGATCATTGATGTACATGACAAACAACAGTGGACCCAAACACAGATCCCTGAGGCACCCCACTGGTCACCGGCTTCCAACCTGACAAACAGCCATCCACCATTACTCTCTGACATCTCCCATTCAGCCACTGTGAATCCATCTTGCTACTACCCGCCATTAACAACCCAAAGATTGAACCTTCTTAACCAACCTTCCATGGGGAACCTTGTCAAAGGCCTTACTGAAATCCATATAGAAAACATCCACTGCTTTACCCTCATCAATTTCCCTAGTAACCGCTTCAAAAAATTCAAGAAGGTTTGTCAAACATGACCTTCCAGGCACAAATCCATGTTGACTGTTCCTGATCAGACCCTGTTTATCCAGATGCTTATATATATTATCTCTGGTTTGTCGGGTTTTAGTACGATTGGAGGGGACAGCCTACCTGGGGGCAGCAACAGCGGCCGGGTCTCCGGCACAGAGACTGGCCCTGATGCTCAGAAGGGTATCAAAAAAGAGGAGGGCAATTGTAATAGGGGACTCTATAGTTAGGGTGTCGGATGGGCAATTCTGTGGACGCAGTCGGGAGACCAGGTTGGTAGTTTGCCTCCCTGGTACCAGGGTCTCGCATGTGTCAGAACATGTCCAAAAGATTCTGAAAAGGGAGGGAGAGGAGCCTGATGTTGTGGTACACATAGGTACCAATGACATAGACAGAAAAAGAGACGAGGTCCTGAAGGGAGAATTTAGGGAGTTGGGGGGGAAAGTTAAGGAGAAGGACCAAAAGGGTAACGATTTCAGGATTACTGCCTGTGCCGCGTGACAGTGAGAGTAGGAATGGAATGAGGTGGAGGATAAATGCGTGTCTAAGGGACTGGTGCAGTGGGCAGGGATTCAAGTTTCTTAATCACTGGTACCTCTTTTGGGGAAGGCATGATCTGTACAGAAAGGACGGGTTGCACTTGAACCCGAGGGGGACCAATATCCTGGCAGGGAGATTTGCAAAGGCTACTGGGGAGACTTTAAACTAGAAAGGCTGGGGGGAGGGACTCGGGTAGAGGGGGCTAGGGGACAGAGTGTGGGGCAAGAGGCAGAGAAGGGAAGCACTCGGACCCAAATTGTAGGCGAGAAAGAGGAAAAAGATAATAGACAGAGAATAAGTGATGGTGGGTTTCCAAAATGTGTATATTTTAATGCTAGGAGCATTTTAAGAAAGGTGGATGAACTTAGAGCCTGGATTGACACCTGGAAATATGATGTTGTGTCAATCAGTGAAACATGGTTGCAGGAGGGCTGTGATTGGAAACTATATATTCCAGGATTTTGTTACTTCAGGTGTGATAGAATTGAAGGGACCAGAAGTGGAGGTGTTGCATTGCTTGTCAAAGAGGATATTACAGCAGTGCTTTGGCAGGATAGATTAGAGGGCTCGTCTAGGGAGGCTATTTGGGTGGAACTGAAAAGTGGGAACTGTGTAGCAACACTTTTAGGGGTGTATTATAGACCGCCAAATGGGGAGCGAGAATTGGAAGAGCAATTATGTAATGAGTTAGCAGATATTAGTAGTAAGCACATGGTAGTGATTGTGGGAGATTTCAATTTTCCAAAAATAGACTGGGAAACACATTCTGTAAATGGGCTGGATGGTTTGGAGTTTGTAAAATGTGTGCAGGATAGTTTTTTGCAGCAGTACATAGAGGTATCGACCAGAGTAGGGGCAGTGCTGGACCTCCTGTTAGGAAATGAGGCAGGTCAGGTGACGGAGGTATGCGTTGGTGAGCACTTCGGGACTAGTGATCACAATACCATTAGTTTCAATATAATTATAGAGAGAGTCAGAACTGAACCTAGGGTGGAGATTTTTGATTGGAGAAAGGCTAACTTTGAGGGAATGCGTAAGGATTTAAAAGGAGTGAATTGGGACACTTTGTTTTATGGGAAGGATGTAGAAGAGAAATGGAGGACATTTAAAGGTGAAATTGTAAGAGTACAGAATCTTTATGTTCCCCCTGTTAGGTTGAAAGGAAATATTAAAAATTGGAGAGAGCCATGGTTTTCAAGGGAAATTGGACACTGTTTCGAAAAAAGAAGATATCTACAATAATTAGGAGGCATGGAGTAAATGAGGTGCTAGAGGAGTATAAAGAATGTAAAAGGAATCTTAAGAAAGATATTAGGAAGGCTAAAAGAAGATATGAGGTTGCTTTGGCAAGAAAGGTGAAAGTAAATCCAAAGGGTTTCTACAGCTATATTAATAGCAAAAGGATAACGAGGGATAAAATTGGACCATTAGAGAGCCAAAATGGACAGCTATCTGCAGAGCTAAAAGAGATGGGGGAGATATTGAACAATTTATTTTCTTCGGTATTCACCAAGGAGAAGGATATTGAACTCTGTGAGGTTAGGGAAAAAAAGTTAGAGTAGCTATGGAAACTATGAGATTCAAAGAGGAGGAAGTACTGACACTTTTGAAAAATATAAAAAGTGGATAAGTCTCCAGGTCCTGACAGGATATTCCCTAGGACATTGAGGGAAGTTAGTGTAGAAATAACAGGAGCTATGACAGAAATATTTCAAATGTCATTAGAAACGGGAATAGTGCCAGAGGATTGGCGTACTGTGCATGTTGTTCCATTGTTTAAAAAGGGTTCAAAGAATAAACCTAGCAATTATAGACCTGTTGGTTTGACGTCAGTCGTGGGCAAATTAATGGAAAGGATACTTAGAGATAATATATATAAGCATCTGCATAAACAGGTTGATTGGAACAACATGGATTTGTGCCTGGAAGGTCATGTTTGACAAACCTTCTTGAATGTTTTGAAGCGGTTACTAGGGAAATTGATGAGGGGAAAGCAGTGGATGTTGTCTATATGGATTTCAGTAAGGCCTTTGACAAGATCTGTGTTGGGTCCACTGTTGTTTGTCATGTACATCAATGATCTGGATGATGGGGTGGAAAATTGGATAAGTAAGTATGAAGATGATACTAAGATAGGTGGTGTTGTGGATAATGAAGTAGATTTTCAAAGTCTACAGAGAGATTTGGGCCATTTGGAAAAGTGGGCTGAAAGATGGCAATTTAATGCTGATAAGTGTGAAGTGCTACATCTTGGCAGGACAAATCAAAATAGGACGTACATGGTAAATGGTAGGGTATTGAGGAATGCTGTGGAACAGAGAGATCTAGGAATAACTGTGCATAATTCCCTGAAGGTGGAATCGCATGTAGATAGGGTGGTAAAGAAAGCCTTTGGTGTGCTGTCCTTTATAAATCAGAGCATTGAATATAGGAGTAGGGAAGTAATGTTAAAATTGTACAAGGCATTGGTAAGACCAATTCTGGAGTATGGTGTACAATTTTGGTCGCCTAATTATAGGAATGATGTCAACAAAATAGTGAGAGTACAGAGGAGATTTACTAGAATGGTGCCTGGGTTCCAGCAAATATTTTACAGAGAAAGGTTGACCAAGTTAGATCGTTATTCTTTGGAGCGCAGAAGGTTAAGGGGGGACTTGATTGAGGTCTTTAAAATAATGAAAGGGATAGACAGAGTTGACGTGGATAAGCTTTTCCCATTGAGGGTAGGGAAGATTCAAACAAGAGGGCATGACATGAGAATTAAGGGACAGAAGTTTAGGGGTAATGTGAGGGGGATCTTCTTTACTCAGAGGATGGTGGCTGTGTGGAATGAGCTTCCAGCAGAAGTGGTGGAGGCAGGATCGATTTTAACATTTAAAAGTAAAGTGGATAGGTATATGGACGGGAAGGGAATGGAGGGGTATGGTCTGAGTGCAGGTAGATGGGTCTAGGGGAAAACAAATGGTCGGTACGGACTGGAAGGGCCGAGAGTGCCTGATTCCGTGCTGTAATTGTTATATGGTTATATGGTTTTAGGACCAAGATGAGAAAAACATTTTTCGTAGAGAGAGTGGTGAATCTCTAGAATTCTCTGCCACAGAAGGTGGTTGAGGCCAGTTCATTGGCTATATTTAAGAGGGTGTTAGATGTGGCCCTTGTGGCTAAGGGGATCAGGGGGTATGGAGAGAAGGCAGGGACGGGATACTGAGTTGGATGATCAGCCATGATCATATTGAATGGCGATGCAGGCTCAAAGGGCCTACTCCTGCACCTATTTTCAATGTCACAGACACACAGTAAAGGAAACCGGCTGAAAATTAGAAGCTGGTGTAACCATTGTGGGAGAGAGAGAGAGACAGACAGGCAGACAGACAGACAGACAGACAGACAGACACACACACACACACACACACACACACACACACACACACACACACACACACACAGAGAGAGAGAGAGAGAGAGAGAGAGAGAGAGAGAGAGAGAGAGAGAGAGAGAGAGAGAGAGAGAGAAAAAAAAAAAAAAACAGGCCCTTCAGCCCAACTTGCCAACATGCTCCATCTACACTAGTCCTACGCTGATCAACATGCCCCATCTGCACTAGTCCCACCCAGACCAACATGCCCCATCTGCACTAGTCCCACCCAGACCAACATGCCCCATCTACAGTAGTCCCACCCAGACCAACATTCCCCATCTACACAAGAACCACCTACCATTTGGCCCATATCCCTCCAAACTTGTCCTATCCATGTACCTGTCCTAGTGTTGCGATAATCCCAGCCTCAACTACCTCCTCCAGCAGCTCGTTCCATACACCCACTATGTGGAAAAATTGTTCCTCAGATTCCAATTCAAATGTTTCAATTTTTCCCCACCCCCGCCTCTCTGACCTTAAAACCATGTCCTCTGGTCCTCGATTCCCCTACTCTGGGCAAGAGACTCTGTGCGTCTACCCAATCTATTCCTCTGGTGATTTTGTACACCTCTATAAGATCACCCCTCATCTTCCTGCGCTCCAAGGAATACAGTCACAGCCTGCCCCAATCTCTCCCTGTAGCTCAGGCCCCTTGAGTCCCGGCAACATCCTCGTAAATCTTCTCCGCGCCCTTTCCAAGCTTAACGACATCTTTCCTGTAACACGGTGCCCAGAACTGAACGCAATACTCTAAATGCAGCCTCACCAACGACTTGTACAACTGCAACGTGACCTCCCAACCTCTACACTCATTACAGACAGAGAGAGAGAGACAGACAGAGAGAGAGAGAGAGAGAGAGAAAAGCAGAGAGTGAGAGCGATATGTCTGTCTCTATCTCTCTCTCGGTCTCTCTCTCTGTCACTCCCTCTCCCTCTGTCTCCCTCTGTCTCTCGCTGCCTCTCTTCCTCTGTCTCTGTCTCTGTCTCTCTCTGTCTGTCTCTCTCTCTGTCTCTCTCTCTGTCTCTTTCCATCTCTCTGAGAGAGAGATAGATAAAGAAAGAGAGAGAGAGAGACAGAGACAGAGACAGAGCGAGCGAGAGACATTAAGAGACACAGAGAGACAGACAGAAAGAGAGAGAGAATGAGAGAGAGGGATAGACAGAGAGAGAGAAAGAGACAGAGAGAGAGGCAGAGAGAGAGAAAGAGAGACATTAAGTGACACAGACAGATATAGATGAGTATTCAAGCCTTTTTCATCGGTTATTGCGACAATAATCGACCAGACCACTGGGTTTCCAAAAACGTATGTTTTATTGAGCAAGAGTCTCTACATCAGTTACCCGGACGCAGACCAGGTAACTCTGCAAAGAGTCGCTGCTACTCTTCTTCTGGCATTACCTTCTATACCTTTATTAAACAAAGCTTTCCTTCCCCCTTCTTATCCAATTACATTTCTTCCACATAGTCCTTTACATCAGTCATCCATTAGCATGATGTCACCGGTCCTCTACAAATATGGGGTTGTTTTTCACCCTTAGTTTGAGGATGGTTATCAGCAAAATTGCTTAAAGTTGATCACCTCCAATTATGAAGTTGCTTGTTTTCCATTCTTTGCTAAAATCAGTTCTCTGCGGTTAGTCATTCTGCATGTCTGTACAAGGGTAGTGGTTCTGTTATTTGTGTTAGTAGGTTTTTTGCACATGCAAGCTCAAACCTTAAGGTTAGACATTTAATAGAATTATTGGCATTGGCACTCACATTTAATAGAATTAGTGGCATTGGTTGTCTCAATATTTCCATAGCAGGATTTAACACCTCAGGCTGAGGAAAACGTTTTTACCCAGAGAGTCGTGAATTTATGCAATTCCCTGCCACAGAGGGCAGTGGGGGCCAAATCACTGGATGGATTTAAGAGAGTTGGATAGACCTCTAGGGGCTAGTGGAGTCAAGGCATATGGGGAGAAGGCAGGCACGGGTTATTGATAGTGGACGATCAGCCATGATCACAATGAATGTCGGTGCTGGCTCGAAGGGCCTAATGGCCTCCTCCTGCACCTATTTTCTATGTTTCTATGATTAGAGTCCCAGCCTGCCCCAACCTCCCTGTAGCTCAGGCCCCTCTAGTCCCGGCAACATCCTCGTAAATCTTCTCTGCACCCTTTCAAAGCTCGACGATATCTTTCCTGTGACATGGTGCCTAGAACTGAATGCAATACTCTAAATGCAGCCTGACCAACGTCTTGTACAACTGCAACGTGACCTCCCAACTTCTAGACTCAATACAGAGAGAGAGAGAGAGAGAGAGAGAGAGAGAGAGAGAGAGAGAGAGAGAGAGGGACAGAGAGAGAGACACTCAGAGAGAGGGTGAGACAGAGGGAGAGGGAGAGGGAGAGAGAGAGAGAGAGAGAGAGAGAGAGAGAGAGAGAGAGTGTGTGATAAGGAACTGCAAATGCTGGGTTACACCGAAGATAGACACAAAGTGCTGGAGTAACTCAGCGGGTCAGGCAGCATCTCTGGAGAGAACTTTTCCACCCAGAGAGTTGTGAGTCTGTGGGATTCTCTGCCTCAGAGGGCGGTGGAGGCAGGTTCTTTGGGTACTTTCAAGAGAGAGCTAGATAGGGCTCTTAAAGATAGCGGAGTCAAGGGATATGGGGAGAAGGCAGGAACGGGGTACTGATTGGGGATGATCAGCCATGATCACAGTGAATGGCGGTGCTGGCTCGAAAGGCCAAATGGCCTCCTCCTGCACCTGTTGTCTATTGACCAGTGAAGGTGATTTGACTCTATTGCTGGTAGACAAAAATGCTGGAGAAAATCAGCGTGTGAGGCAGCATCTATGGAGCGAAGGAAATGGTTCTTTAGTCTGAAGAAGGGTCTCGACCCAAATCGTCACCTATTCCTTCACTCCGTAAATGCTGCCTCACCCGCTGAGTTACTCCAGCGTTTTGTGTCTACCTTCAATTTTCCAGCATCTGCAGTTCCTTCTTAAACCTTTAGACGATATTGTTGTCTCGGTTATTCCATTCCATTGCGGTTCTTACAAAGAACGAGTCTTGATAAATATCTGTCCTGGCCAATGGCGTTTCTATTTGCAGATCATTTTTCTTTCCTGTCCAATAATTCAGTATTCAGTATTCAGAGAGAGAGACAGAGAAAGAGACAGAAAGGACACAGAGACTTACAGAGAGAGAGAGAGATACAGTGCGGAACAGGCCCTTCAGCCCAACTCTTCCACACTGGCCAACATGCCCCATCTACACTAGGCCCACCCCGAACAACATGCCCCATCTACACTAGTCCCACCCCGACCAACATGCCCCATCTACACTAGTCCCACCCCAACCAACATGCCCCATCTACACTAGTCCCACCCTGACCAACATACCCCATCTACAATAGTCCCACTCCGACCAACTTGCCCCCATCTACGATAAGAACCACCTGCCAGCGTTTGGCCCATATACCTCCAAACTTGTCCTATCCATGTACCTGTCCAAGTGTTGCGACAGTCCCAGCTTCAACTACCTCCTCCGGCAGACCCGTTCCATACACCCACCACCCTCTGTGTGGGAAAGTTGCTCCTCAGATTCCTATTCAATTTTCCCCACCCACGTGTCTCTCACCTTAAAAACACGCCCTCGGGTCCTCGATTCCCCTACTCTGGGCAAGAGACTCTGTGCGTCTACCCGAACTATTCCTCTGGTGATTTTGTACACCTCAATAAGATCACCGCTCATCCTCCTGTGCTCCAAGGAATAGAGTCCCAGCCCTGCCCCAACCTCTCCCTGTAGCTCAGGCCCCTCGAGCCAGCAACATCCTCGTAAATCTTCTCCGCGCCCTTTCCAAGCTCATCGACATCTTTCCTGTAACACGGTGCCCAGAACTGAACGCAATACTCTAAATGCAGCCTCACCAACGTCTTGTACAACTGCAACGTGACCTCCCAACTTCTAGACTCAATACAGAGACAGAGAGAGAGAGAGACAGAGAGAAAAATAGACAGAGAGAGAGAGATAGGGACAATGAGAGAGAGAGAGCAAGAGAGAGAGAGAGAGAGAGAGACAGAGAGAGACAATGAGAGAGAGACAGAGAGACACACAGAGAGAGCAAGAGAGACAGAGAGGACCATATAACCATATAACAATTACAGCACGGAAACAGGTCCTCTCGGCCCTTCCAGCCCATACCGACCATTTCTTTTCCCCTAGTCCCATCTACCTGCACTCAGACCATACCCCTCCATTCCCTTCCCGTCCATATACCTATTCACTTTACTTTTAAATGTTAAATTCGATCCTGCCTCCACCACTTCTGCTGGAAGCTCATTCCACACAGCCACCATCCTCTGAGTAAAGAAGTTCCCCCTCACGTTACCCCTAAACTTCTGTCCCTTAATTCTCATGTCATGCCCTCTTGTTTGAATCTTCCCTACCCTCAATGGGAAAAACGTTATCCACGTCAACGCGACCAAAATTGTACACCATACTCCAGAATTGGTCTTACCAATGCCTTGTACAATTTTAACATTACTTCCCTACTCCTATATTCAATGCTCTGATTTATATAAGGCCAGCACATCAAAGGCTTTCTTTACCACCCTATCTACATGCCATTCCACCTTCAGGGAACTATGCACAGTTATTCCCAGATCTCTCTGTTCCACAGCATTCCTCAATTCCCTACCATTTACCATGTACGTCCTATTTTGATTTGTCCTGCCAAGATGTAGCACTTCACACTTAACAGCATTAAATTGCCATCTTTCAGCCCACTTTTCCAAATGGCCCAAATCTCTCTGTAGACTTTGAAAATCTACTTCATTATCCACAACACCACCTATCTTAGTATCATCTGCATACTTACTTATCCAATTTTCCACCCCATCATCCAGATCATTGATGTACATGACAAACAACAGTGGACCCAACACAGATCTTGTCAAAGGCCTTACTGAAATCCATATAGACAACATCCACTGCTTTTCCCTCATCAATTTCCCTAGTAACCGCTTCAAAAAATTCAAGAAGGTTTGTCAAACATGACCTTCCAGGCACAAATCCATGTTGACTGTTCCAGTCAACCTGTTTATCCAGATGCTTATATATATTATCTCTAAGTATCCTTTCCATTAATTTGCCCACCACTGACGTCAAACCAACAGGTCTATAATTGCTAGGTTTATTCTTTGAACCCTTTTTAAACAATGGAACAACATGCGCAGTACGCCAATCCTCTGGCACTATTCCCGTTTCTAATGACATTTGAAATATTTCTGTCATAGCTCCTGCTATTTCTACACTAACTTCCCTCAATGTCCTAGGGAATATCCTGTCAGGACCTGGAGACTTATCCACTTTTATATTTTTTAAAAGTGTCAGTACTTCCTCCTCTTTGAATCTCATAGTTTCCATAGCTACTCTACTTTTTTTCCCTTACCTCACAGAGTTCAATATCCTTCTCCTTGGTGAATACCGAAGAAAATAAATTGTTCAATATCTCCCCCATCTCTTTTGGCTCTGCAGATAGCTGTCCATTCTGTCTCTCTAATGGTCCAATTTTATCCCTTGTTATCCTTTTGCTATTAATATAGCTGTAGAAACCCTTTGGATTTACTTTCACCTTTCTTGCCAAAGCAACCTCGTATCTTCTTTTAGCCTTCCTAATTTCTTTCTTAAGATTCTTTTTACATTCTTTATACTCAAAGTTAGCCTTTCCTCAAAGTTAGCCTTTCTCCAATCAAAAATCTCCACCCTAAGTCCAGTTCTGACTCTCTCCATAATTATATTGAAACTAATGGTATTGTGATCACTGGTCCCGAAGTGCTCACCAACGCATACCTCCATCACCTGACCTACCTCATTTCCTAACAGGAGGTCCAACACTGCCCCTTAGAGGTATCTGGTCGATACCTCTATGTACTGTTGCAAAAAACTATCCTGCACACATTTTACAAACTCCAAACCATCCAGCCCATTTACAGAATGTGTTTCCCAGTCTATTTTTGGAAAATTGAAATCTCCCACAATCACTACCTTGTGCTTACTACTAATATCTGCTATCTCCTTGCATATTTGCTCTTCCAATTCTCGCTCCCCATTTGGCAGTCTATAATACACCCCTAAAAGTGTTGCTACACCGTTCCCACTTCTCAGTTCCACCCAAATAGTCAAGGGGAGAACATACAAACTCCGCACAGAGAGCACCCGTAGTCAGGATAGAACCCGGGTCTTTGGCGGTGAGGCAGCAGGTGCACCGCTGCGCCACTGTGCCGCGCAGAATTATATAATTGGTTTCCTCCGACATAAACAAATCCAATATGTGCTAGTAATGTCCTGTTTGCCAGCTTGTTGACCCTCTGTGTTCCCCTCCTGCAGGGTTTAGGAGCTGTTGCTGTGGACGGAGAGACGGGGACGTGCGCGGCCATTGGTGGCGGCCAGGGTGCCGGTGAGCCCCCTCCCCCCCTCATCTGCTCAGTGTGCATCTGAGCCACGAGGGGCTGAGCTTCGGTGGAGGACCACATGATGGGGCACAACAAGGAGAAGCGTTATGAGTGCGACGTGTGTGGCAAGGCCTGTCAGTACCCGAGCCAGCTGGAGACCCACCGGCGGGTTCACACGGGAGAACGCCTTTTCGACTGCTCGGAGTGCGGCAAGAACTTCGCCAGCTCCAGCAACCTGCTGCGGCATAACCGCATGCACTCCGGCGAGAGGCCCTTCACCTGCTCCGACTGCGGCAAGACCTTCAAGACGGTGCAATACCTGAACTTCCACCGGCAGGTGCACTCCGGCAAGAAGCCCTATGGCTGCTCCACCTGTGGCAAGAGCTTTGTCCAGTTGAAGGGGCTACGGCAGCACCGGCGGGTGCACAGCAGTGAACGGCCCTTCACCTGCTCCGACTGTGGCAAAGGCTTCAAGTCATTGCGAGAACTGAAGCAGCACCAGCGGGTGCACAGCAGTGAGCGGCCCTTCACCTGCTCTGACTGCGGCAAAGGCTTCAAGTCGTCACCAGAGCTGAAGCGGCACCGGCTCGTACACACCGGGGAGCGGTCCTACACCTGCTCCGACTGCGGCAAAGGCTTCAAGTCATCCTGGAACCTGAAGCAGCACAGGCGCCTGCACACCGACGAGCGCCCCTACACATGCAGCGACTGCGGCAAGGGCTTCACCCAGTCCAGAAAACTGCTGGTTCACCGGCGCACCCACACCGTCAAGCGCCCCTGCACCTGCGCCCAGTGCGGCAAGGGCTACACCCGCTCCAGCACCCTGCTGGAGCACCAGCGTGCCCACACCAGCAAGCGCCCCTACACCTGCAGCTACTGCGGCAAGGGCTTCATCTGCTCCAGCAGCTTGCTGGAGCACCAGCGCACCCACACAAGAGAGCGGCCCTACACCTGCATCCAGTGCGGCAAGGGTTTCACCCGATCCAGCACCCTGCTGGAGCACCAGCGCATCCACACCAGCGAGCGCCCCTACACCTGCACCCAATGTGGCAAGAGCTTCACTCAGTCCACCAACCTGCTGAAGCACCAGCGCACCCACACCGACGAGCGGCCCTTCACCTGCGCCCAGTGCGGCAAGGGATTCACCCAGTCCAGCAGCCTGCTGGTGCACCGGCGCACCCACACCGGCGAGCGCCCCTACACCTGCACCCAGTGTGGCAAGGGCTTCATGCACTCCAGCAACCTGCTGTCCCACCAGCGCACCCACACTGGCGAGCGCCCCTACACCTGCACTCAGTGCGGCAAGGGATTCATCCGGTCCAGCAACCTGCTGGTGCACCAGCGCAACCACACCGGCGAGCGCCCCTACACCTGCGCCCAGTGCGGCAAGGGCTTCACCTGCTCCACCTATCTGCTGTCCCACCAGCGGGTGCACATCGGCGACCGTCCCATCCCCAGCCAGGTGTGTGGAGAGCGCTTTGCCATGGCCTCCCATGCCCTATCTCACCAGCGCGTGCACGCCAGTGGCCAGCCCTACGACTGCCCGTACTGCGGTGAGGCGTTTGACAGCTCGCGGGGGTTGCGGCAGCACCGGCGGGCCCATGCCGGCGAGCAGCTGCTCCCACTGTGACAAGACAGCACGGGGGCTGTGGGATCACCAGCGGTTATACACCAAAAGACCGTTTGTGTGCGCTGAGTGTGGCAAGGGTTTGACCCGGCTTTGACCACCTGCTGGAGCACCGACGAGTCCACACCGGCCAGCGCCCCTTCACCTGCCCGCTTCTCCAGCTTGCTGGCACACCGCCACGTGGATAGATAGGCACAGTTTAGGTAGACACAAAATACTGGAAGGAATGGGTAACGTTTCAGGGTCTAGACCTATCTTCAGTGTCGACCCGAAATGTCACCCATTCCTTCTCTCTACAGATGCTGCCTGTCCCGCTGAGTTACTCCAGCATTTTGTGTCCACCTATCACATGCCAGGCTTTGTCCAGCCCACATCTCTCTTTTCCAGCTTCCTCCCCCACCCTCTCCACTCAGTCTGAAGAAGCGTGCGGACTCAAAACGTCATCTGTCCATTCCCTCTAAAGTGGTGGAGGAACTCAGTGGGTCAGGCCACATCTATAGAGAGAAGGGAATCTAAGGCGACCACTCCCACCTCTCCTTTCCAACTTTCTCCACCCCCCACACCAAGCAGTCTGAAGAAGGGTCCTGACCTAGAATGTTGCCGATGTTGGGGAGGTCCAGAACAAGAGGTAACAGTCTAAGGATAAGGGAATTCCTTTAGGACCGAGAGGAGGAAAACATTTTTCACACAGAGAGTGTTGAGTCTGTGGAATTCTCTGCCACTGAAGGTAGTTGAGGCCAATTCATTGGCTATATTTATGAGGGAGTTAGATGTGGCCCTTGTGGCTAAAGGGATCAGGGGGTATGGAGAGAAGGCAGGTACAGGATACTGAGTTGGATGATCAACCATGATCATATTGAATGCTCGATGGGGCCAAATGGCCTACTCCTGCACCTATTTTCTATGTTTCTATGTTGCCTGTCCATGCTCTCCAGAAGTGCAAGTTACTCCCGGAGATTGTGTCTCTCTTTGTAAACCGCCATCTGCTGTTCCTTCTTTACGTATGTGAAGAGAAAAACATTAGTTAAGACCAAAGTTGGACTCTTAAAGATTGAAAAGGGTGAATTTATTATGGGGAACAAGGAAATGCCAGATTAGTTGAACAGGTAAACATAGAAATTAGGTGCAGGAGCAGGCCATTCGGCCCTTCGATCAAAGTACCCTTCGGTACTTTGGATCCGTCTTCACAAAGGAGGACACAAACAATCCTCCTGATATTCTAGTGGCCAGAGGATCTGGGGTGACGGAGGAACTGAAGGAAATCCACA
Source organism: Okamejei kenojei (assembly GCA_035221665.1). Taxonomy (NCBI): domain Eukaryota; kingdom Metazoa; phylum Chordata; class Chondrichthyes; order Rajiformes; family Rajidae; genus Okamejei; species Okamejei kenojei. Next base: position 46,551 of record JAVHYY010000696.1, read on the forward strand.
TTAGGCAGGAAATGGTGTTGGGTAGACTGATGGGACTGAAGGCTGATAAATCCCCAGGGCCTGATGGTCTGCATCCCAGGGTACTTAAGGAAGTGGCTCTAGAAAGCGTGGAGGCATTGGTGGTCATTTTCCAATGTTCCATAGATTCAGGATCAGTTGCTGTGGATTGGAGGGTAGCTAATGTTATCGCACTGTTTAATAAAGGCGGGAGAGAGAAAACGGGAAATTATAGACCAGTTAGCGTGACATCGTTGGTGGGGAAGATGCTGGAATCAATTATAAAAGATGAAATAGCCGCATATTTGGATAGCAGTAACAGGATCGGTCCGAGTCAGCATGGATTTACGAAGGGGAAATCATGCTTAACTAATCTGGAATTTTCTGAGGATGTAACGGAAAATGGACAAGGGAGAGCCAGTGGATGTAGTGTACCAGGACTTTCAGAAAGCATTTGATAAGGTTCCACATGGGTGAATTGTGGGCAAATTTAGTGCATATGGTATTGGGGGCAGAGTGCTGACATGGATAGAAAATTGGTTGGCAGACGGGAAACAAAGAGTAGGGATTAACGGGTCCCTTTCAGAATGGCAGGCAGTGACTAGTGGGGTGCCGCAAGGTTCGGTGCTGGGACTGCAGCTATTTACCATATACATCAATGAATAGATTTAAAAGTAACATTAGCAAATTTACAGATGAGACAAAGCTGGTTGACAATGTGAACTGAGATGAGGATGCTATGAGAATGCAGGATGACTTGGACAAGTGGGCAGATGCTTGGGAGAGTGGGCAGATGCATGGCAGATGCAGTTTAATGTGGATAAATGTGAGGTTATCCACTTTGGTAGCAGAAACAGGAAGGCAGATTATCTAAATGGTGTCAAGTTGGGAAATGCAGATGTACAATGGGATCTGGGGGTTCGTGTTCATCAGTGACTGAAAGTAAGCAGGCAGGTACAGCAGGCAGTGAAGAAAGCGAATCGCATGTTGGTCTTCATGACAAAAGTAGTTCAGTTTAGGAGCAAAGAGGTCCTTCTCCAGTTGTATTGGGCCCTAGTGAGACCACAGCTGTAGTATTGTGTACAGTTTGGTCTCCAAATTTGAGGAAAGACACTCTTGCTATTGAGGGAGTGCAGCATAGGTTCACAAGTTAACTCCCGGAATGGCGGAATGTCATATGCTGAGAGAGAGCAGCTGGGATTGTACACTCTGGAGTTTAGAAAGATGAGAGGGAATCTTATTGAAACATATATAATTATTAAGGATTTGGACACGCTAGAGGCAAGAAACATGTTCCCGATGTTGGGGGAGGACCAGAACCTGGGGTCACAAACAGTTTAAGAATGGGTAAGCCATTTAGAATGGAGATGAGGAAACACTTTTTCACACAGTGAGTTGTGAGTCTTTGGAATTCTCTGCCTCAGAGGGCAGTTTAGGCAGGTTCTCTGGATACTTTTAAGCCAGAGCTAGATAGGGGTCTTAATGTTAGCGGAGTCAGGGGATATGGGGAAAAAGCAGGAACGGGGTACTGATTGTGGATGATCAGCCATGATCACATTGAATGGTGGTGCTGGTTCAAAGGGCCAAATGGCCTACTGCACCTATTGGCTCTTGTCTAATGTCTATTGTATCAGGACTATTTGTGCATTTCACCCTACAATTGCGCTCGGTCCTCCAAGACCTGCTGGTTGCCAACCATTTTAACTCCCCTTCCCATTCCAACACTGATGTTTCTGTCCTGGGCCTCCTCCATTGCCAGAGTGAGGTGACACGCAAACTGGAGGAACAGCACCTCATAGCTCAATGACATGAATCTTGGCTTAACAGTAGATGTATCTTCTTCCTTTTGGCCTTTTGTTTCTGCAGGTATTTACAGCGGAATCAAAACTACTTCCCTTAGTTCTTGATCTTCCTTTTGTTTTAGTAAAGGTAGAACCTTTGGCAGTTGCGATTGGTTTAGGATCTTGAATACTCCCATAGCGTAAATTTGACATGAACCATACTTCCTTTTCTATGAAGTTCCCCGGATCAGGAAGCACGGCCTCTCGATTCCCATTTTCCTCTAACAGACCAGCTTTATCTTTTCCCTAATTCTGTAGGGCAGTTTTAGAGTGATCATTTTCATATTGCTGATAACATTCATTTCATGTATGTGGTCTAAGAGGGTAGTCATTCCTTTCATACTTCTAAGAAATATCGCAAACTCCCGCAATGCTTTCGCATCTTCTGGCTGGATAGATGTCCAAGCATAGGCCTTCTTCATGAGGATGTCTTTGGATCATGGAAGTTTAAAGGGACTTTTATGTAGTGTGTCGGCAGCGAGCGGCGACTGCGGAGGGTTCAACAGCCCCGACCACGGGTGAACAAAAGGGTAAGATGATTGAACTTTATTACCTTCCATCACAGTGAGGAATGTGGATTCCGCTGTGGTGGATGTTTATGTAACCATATAACCATATAACAATTACAGCACGGAAACAGGCCCTCTCGGCCCTTCCAGTCCGTGCCGACCATTTGTTTTCCCCTAGTCCCATCTACCTGCACTCAGACCATACCCCTCCATTCCCTTCACGTCCATATACCTATCCACTTTACTTTTAAATGTTAAAATCGATCCTGCCTCCACCACTTCTGCTGGAAGCTCATTCCACACAGCCACCACCCTCTGAGTAAAGAAGTTCCCCCTCACGTTACCCCTAAACTTCTGTCCCTTAATTCTCATGTCATGCCCTCTTGTTTGAATCTTCCCTACCCTCAATGGGAAAAGCTTATCCACGTCAACTCTATCTATCCCTTTCATCATTTTAAAGACCTCAATCAAGTCCCCCCTTAACCTTCTGCGCTCCAAAGAATAAAGACCTAAGTCTTTGTTAGATTTTATTTTATGTGGCTGTGTGTCTTGTTGCTTTTTACTCAGTATGGCTGTACGGTAACTCAAATATCACTGTACCTTAATTGGTGCATGTGACAACAAATTCCAACTTGAACTTGATCAGCTTTTGTCTATATATTAAAAAAAGGATAATACTGACTGATTGTGCACAATTGTTACGGCTTGATTTCAAAGACAGGACAGGGACATTCCCTGAGGGATTCGGGTGGTTGGAAGAGGTTTCTTCTGTGTTTTTCCCCTCGGTTGTTGTCTGGGGAGGAAGGCGGCGGCATTCGGCCCGTCGGGGCTAGGATGCGCGGGAGGAAGGCTGAGCTTGGATTGAGGCTTGGAAGGCTGAGCTCGCCTCCCCTGCCCCGACCCGCATCCGGTCCACCACCGAGGGGGAAGCGAGCAAACTCCACACGGACAGCGTCAGTGGTCACCCTGCCCGGAGACAGGCCCTTCGGCCCCTCTCATCCGTGCTACCTTGGGCTTTCTGCAACACAATCTTGCACTGTTCTACACTGGATATTGCATTTATTGTGTTTGTCATCACTGTATGTACACTGTTTGCTCTGGCGGCTACGTGTGAACGGGCGATTTCATCGCCTCCCGATCGATGTGCAGAACAACAAACTAATGAAGCATCTGGAACACGGTTCTCCTGGGTTGCTGCAGGCTGAAGCATCAAACTACTACCCTGTTGAGCCCCGTCAGTCCCACAGCACAGAAGCACACAGCCATGCCTATCGAAGCTAGTCCCACATGCCCACGTCAGGCCCCTAACTCACTCTGCCTTTCCCACTCATGCATTTAGAAAGGAGATGAGGAGGAATTTCTTTAGCCGGCGGGTGGTGAATCTGGAATTCATTGCCACATAGGGCGGTGGAGGCCAAGTCACAGGGTATTGTTTAGATTTTAGAGATACTGCGCGGAAACAGGCCCTTCGACCAACGAGTCCTCTCTGACCAGTAATCACCCCATACACTAGCTCCATCCTACACACATTAGGGACAATTTTACAGAAGTCTATTAACCTACAAACCAGCAGGTCTTTGGAATGCGGAAGGAAACAGGAGCACCCGGAGAAAACCCACGTAGGTCACGGGGAGAACGTGCAAACTCCGTACTGACAGCACCTGTATTCAGGATGGAACCCGGGTCTCTGGCGCTGTGAGGCAGCAACTCTACCGCTGCACCACTGTGTATTTTTGCTATCTGTCATTTCATTTATTACTCACACCAACAGAGTTGCGCACAAATGGTTCACATTAATAATGTCAATCTGAGGGGCAACTTTTCCACACAGAGGGTGGTGGGTGTATGGAATGAGCTGCCGGAGGAGATAGTTGAGGCAGGGATTATCACAACGTTTAAGAGACACTTGGATAGGACAGGTTTGGAGGGAAATGGGCCAAATGTGGGCAGGTGGGACTAGTGTCGATATGGCATGTTGGTTGGGGTGGGACTAGTGTAGACGGGGCATGTTGGTCGGGGTGGGACTAGTGTAGCTGGGGCATGTTGGTTGGGGTGGGACGAGTGTAGATGGGGCATGTTGGTCAGGGTGGGCAAGTCTGGCTGAAGGAAGGGCCTGTTTCCATGCTGGGCTGTTTCCATGCCTGTTTCCATGCTGTGACTGTGAACTTCCAAGAGTAACATTCTCCTTTCTCCGGGTCATTGATTGTTAATACATAGAGTTTACTTTTCCTGTTTAAATGTCCACAGTAAAGTATAGTTGGAAGTGAGCCCACCTGCTTCAGCCATGATGCATTAACAAATCATCACTATTCACTTCTCAGATGTTAGAATTGGTCAGAACATTCCCACCACTGTGCCCCTTGACCCCAGTGTCCCTCGGGGTCATGACCATGCCACCTACAACTTGTGGCCAGGTCTCAGGCCAATGGGATCCAGACGTCCGTCCACTGGTCAGAACACTATTTCAGCCACATGAGCAGCAAAGATGAGATAGAATATGGAAAAGACATTGAGAACGTTCTGTCCTGAAGGGCCGAATGGCCTTCTCCTGCACCTATTGTCAGGATAACAATCCATCCCTCAACATCAGCAAGAGAAAAGACTTAGCGTTTACAAGAACGATCCCAGGAATTAATGGGTTAATGTAAGATAGAAACATAGAAATTAGGTGCAGGAGCAGGCCATTCGGCCCTTCAAGCCTGCACCGCCATTCAATATGATCATGGCTGATCATCCAATTCAATATCCTGTACCTGCCTTCTCTCCATACCCCCTGATCCCTTCAGCCACAAGGGCCACATCCAACTCCCTCTTAAATATGGCCAACGAACTGGCCTCAACTACATTCTGTGGCAGAGAATTCCACAGATTCACCACTCTCTGTGTGAAAAACGATTTCCTCATCTCGGTCCTAAAGGACTTCCCCCTTATCCTTAAACTGTGACCCCTTGTCCTGGACTTCCCCAACATCGGGAACAATCTTCCTGCATCTAGCCTGTCCAACCCCTTAAGAATTTTGTAAGTCTCTATGAGATCACCCCTCAATCTTCTAAATTCCAGCGAGTACAAGCCAAGTCTATCCAGTCTTTCTTCATATGGAAGTCGTGCCATCCCAGGAATCAGTCTGGTGAACCTTCTCTGTACTCCCTCCATGGCAAGAATGTCTTTCCTCAGATTAGGAGACCAAAACTGTACGCAATACTCCAGGTGTGGCCTCACCAAGACCCTGTACAACTGTAGTAGAACCTCCCTGCTCTTGTACTCAAATCCTTTTGCTATGAATGCAACATACCATTCGCTTTCTTCACTGCCTGCTGCACCTGCATGCCTACTTTCAATGACTGGCGTACCATGACACCCAGGTCTCGCTGCATCTCCCCTTTTCCTAATCGGTCACCATTCAAATAATAGTCTACCTTCCTGTTTTTGCCACATTTATCCACATTATACTGCATCTGCCATGCATTTGCCCACTCACCCAGTCTATCCATGTCATCCTGCAGCCTCCTAGCATCCTCCTCACAGCTAACACTGCCCCCCAGCTTCGTGTCATCCGCAAACTTCGAGATGTTGCATTTAATTCCCTCGTCCAAATCATTAATGTATATTGTAAATAGCTGGGGTCCCAGCACTGAGCCTTGCGGCACCCCACTAGTCACTGTCTGCCATCCTGAAAAGGACCCGTTCACTCCTACTCTTTGCTTCCTGTCTGCCAGCCAGTTCTCTATCCACATCAATACTGAACCACCAATACCAAAGATGAGCGGTTGTCAATGCTGGGCCTGTACTTGCTGGAGTTTAGAAGATTGGTGGGGGGGGGGACTTCATTGAAACTTCACCGAACAGGGAGACTGGACCCATATATTTGCAATGTCAGCCTTATTCACAAATCTTGGCACAGCTTCAGTACAGCTGCCCATTCCGGAAGGACAACTAACTCCATTTTGTTTTCAAATGACTTCCATCTTGGTTCAAGAATTGGCATCCGCCTGTGAACTAAAACAAGCTTGTCAGACTTGGATGAAAGCCACTACCTTGTCCTAAGCTGGGACAGGCAGTTCAGACAGATATCTAATATGGTGCTGTGCCCAGACAATACATCTCTATGTTAATACATTGTTAATACATTGTTTCAGTGATTAGTATAAACCAAGCTTCTAAGATTTTCCCAGAATTTATTCTGCTGGGAAAATTATCTTTTAAATTTGACTGATTACTGTTTTTCAGTAAATCTCCATTTTTTTATTTACAAACCAAACTTGACCAACTTAAACTCTTTCACAGTGAGGTCAGGATAAACTTGCTTTATTTGTTACGTAAGGCACAAATGCGTCAAAACTTTCTTTAAAAAAAACTTTAAAATGCCGAAGAAGGAACTGCAGATGCTGGAATATCTAAGGTAGACAAATATGCTGGAGAAACTCAGTGGGTGAGGCAGTTTCAATGGAGCGAAGGAAATAAGCACCGTTTCGGGTCGAAACACTTCTTCAGACTGATGTGAGGGTGGGGCAGGCGGGAAGAAAGGAAGAGGTGGAGCCAGTGGGCTGAGAAAGAGCTGAGAAGGGGAGGAGAAAGTAGAGACTACCTTAAATTAGAGAAGTCAATGTTCATACCGCTGGAGTGCAAACTGCCCAAGCAAAATATGAGGTGCTGCTCCTCCAATTTACGGTGGTCCGCACTCTAGCCATGGAGGAGGCCCAGGACAGAAAGGTCAGATTCGGAATGGGAGGGGGAGCTGAAGTGCTGAGCCACCGGGAGATCAGGTTGGTTATTGCGAACCGAGCGGGGGTGTTCAGCGTGTGTGCTTAAGAGTGCGTGTGTGAGTGTGTGAGAGTGTGTGTGTGTGTGAGAGTGTGTGTGTGAGAATGTGTGTGTGTGAGAGAGTGCGTGTTTAAGAGAAAGATTGTGTGAGAATGTGTGTGTGAGAGATGATGCGTGTGTGAGAGAGCGTGAGTGTGCATGTGTGCATGAGAGTGTGTGTGAGAGAACGTATGTGAGAATGTGTGTGTGGGAGAGAGTGTGTGTGAGAGATGATGCATGTGTGTGAGAGAGCAAGAAGGAGGGAGTGTGAAAGAGAGGGAGTGTGTGTGTGAGATAGGGAGTGTGTGTGAGAGAGTGAATGTGTGAGAGAGAGCAAGAGAGAGAGAGAGAGGGAGTGTGTGTGAGTGAGAGGGACAGAGAGAGGGGGTGAGTGAGAGAGAGAGAAACATAGAAACATAGAAATTAGGTGCAGGAGCAGGCCATTCGGCCCTTCGAGCCTGCACCGCCATTCAATATGATCATGGCTGATCAACTCAATATCCTGTACCTGCCTTCTCTCCATTCCCTCTGATCCCTTCAGCCACAAGGGCCACATCCAACTCCCTCTTAAATATGGCCAACGAACTGGCCTCAACTACATTCTGTGGCAGAGAATTCCACAGATTCACCACTCTCTGTGTGAAAAACGATTTTCTCATCTCGGTCCTAAAAGACTTCCCCCTTATCCTTAAACTGTGACCCCTTGTCCTGGACTTTCCGAACATCGGGAACAATCTTCCTGCATCTAGCCTGTCCAACCCCTTAAGAATTTTGTAAGTCTCTATGAGATCACCCCTCAATCTTCTAAATTCCAGCGAGTACAAGCCGAGTCTATCCAGTCTTTCTTCATATGGAAGTCGTGTCATCCCAGGAATCAGTCTGGTGAACCTTCTCTGTACTCCCTCTATGGCAAGAATGTCTTTCCTCAGATTAGGAGACCAAATCTGTATGCAATACTCCAGGTGTGGCCTCACCAAGACCCTATACAACTGCAGTAGAACCTCCCTGCTCTTGTACTCAAATCCTTTCGCTATGAATGCTAACATACCATTTGCTTTCTTCACTGCCTGCTGCACCTGCATGCCTACTTTCAATGACTGGTGTACCATGACACCCAGGTCTCGCTTCATCTCCCCTTTTCCTAATTGGTCACCATTCAAATAATAGTCTACCTTCCTGTTTTTGCCACATTTATCCACATTATACTGCATCTGCCATGCATTTGCCCACTCACCCAGTCTATCCAAGTCATCTTGCAGTCTCCTAGCATCCTCCTCACAGCTAACACTGCCCCCCAGCTTCGTGTCATCCGCAATCTTCGAGATGTTGCATTTAATTCCCTCGTCCAAATCATTAATGTATATTGTAAATAGCTGGCGGCACCCCACTAGTCACTGTCTGCCATCCTGAAAAGGACCCGTTCACTCCTACTCTTTGCTTCCTGTCTGCCAGCCAGTTCTCTATCCACATCAATACTGAACCACCAATACCGTGTGCTTTAAGTTTGTATACCAATCTCTTGTGCGGGACCTTGTCGAAAGCCTTCTGAAAGTCCAGATATAACACATCCACTGCTTCTCCCTTATCCACTCTACTAGTTACATCCTCAAAAAATTCAATAAGATTCGGCAGACATGATTTACCCTTCGTAAATCCATGCTGACTTTGTCCAATGATTTCACCACTTTCCAAATGCGCTGCTATCCCATCTTTAATAATTGACTCTAGCAGTTTCCCCACTACCGATGTTAGACTAACTGGTCTGTAATTCCCCGTTTTCTCTCTCCCCCCCCTTTTTAAAAAGTGGGGTTACATTAGCTACCCTCCAATCCTCAGGAACTACTCCAGAATCTAAAGAGTTTTGAAAAATTATCACTAAGGCATCTGCTATTTCTGGGGCTACTTCCTTAAGTACCCTGGGATGCAGCCTATTTGGCCCTGGGGATTTATTGGCCTTTAATCCATTCAATTTACCTAACACCACTTTCCGGCTAACCTGGATTTCACTCATTTCCTCCATCTCATTTGACCCGCGATCCCCTGCTACTTCCGGCAAATTATTTATGTCTTCCTTAGTGAAGACAGAACCAAAGTAGTTATTCAAATTGGTCTGCCATGTCCTTGTTCCCCATGATCAATTCGCCCGTTTCTGACTGCAAGGGACCTACATTTGTTTTAACTAATCTTTTGCGCTTCACATATCGATAAAAACTTTTGTCGCGAGAGCGACATAGAGAGCGAGAGAGGGATCGAGAGAGGGAGTGAGAGAGAGACAGGGGGCGAGAGAGGGAGTGAGTGAGAGAGAGGATGGGGCACGGGAGGATGGAGTTGAGAGAAACTGTACAAATAGGGGGGAAAGTAGAGGGAGAGGGGAGAATGGGGAGAGGAGAGGGACATTGGTCAGGTAGCATTTGGCGTAATGTATACAGTTCTGGTCACTCCATTACAGGACTGATGTGGAGGGTTCGGGGAAGGTGCAGAAATGGTTAACCAGAATGGTTTACAAACAAGGAAGGGCAGGGGAAGGGATGCTCACCGCTGTGGGTACGCCGGTGCTGCCACAGGCTGGACATGCAGGTGAAACCCTTGCCACATTCAGTGCGCACAAAGGGTCTCTCTGGTGTGTATTCGCTGCTGCTCCTGCAGGCCACATGCTCTCTTGTCACAGTGGGAGCAGCTGCTCGGTGGCTTGTGCCCGCCAGTGCTGCCGCAACCCCCGCGTGCTGTCAAACTCCTCACTGCAGTATGGGCAGTCGTAGGGCTGGGCACTGGTGTGCACATGCTGGTGAGACAAGGTGTGGGAGGCCATGGCAAAGCGCTCTCCACACACCGGGCTGGAGACAGGACGGTCGCCAGTGTGCACCTGCTGGTGGGACATCAGCTTGGTGGAGCAGGTGAAGCCCTTGCCACAGTGGGCGCAGGTGTAGGAGCGATTGCCGGTGTGGATGCGCTGGTGCACCAGCCGCTTGCTGGAGCTAATGAAGCCCTTGCCACATTGGGCACAGGTGTAGCGGTGCTCGCTGGTGTGGGTGCGCTGGTGCACCAGCAGGGTGCCGGAGGTGGTAAAGCACTTGCCGCACTGGGCGCAGGTGTAGGGGCGCTCGCCGGTGTGGGTGCGCTGGTGCGCCAGCAGGTGGCCGGACTGGATGAAGCCGTTGCCACATTGGGCGCAGGTGTAGGGGCGCTCACCGGTGTGGGTGCGCTGGTGGGACAGCAGTTTGACAGAGGAGGTGAAGCCCATGCCACACTGGATGCAGGTGTAGGGCCGCTCCCTGGCGTGGGTGCATTGGTGCTGCAGCAGGTTGCTGGACTGGGTGAAGCCCTTGCCGCAGTCACTGCAGGTGTAGGGGCGCTCCCCAGTGTGCATGAGCCTGTGCCTCTTCAGGTCCGACGACGACTTGAAGCCTTTGCCACAGTCGGAGCAGGTTAAGAGCCGCTCATTGCTGTGCACCTGCCGTTGATTCTGCAGCCCCGACAACTGGGCAAAGGTCTTGTGGCAAGTGGAGCTGCCATAGGGCTTCTCACCCGTGTGCACCTGCCGGTGGATCTTCAGATTCTTCGCCGTTGAAGCTCTTGCCGCAGTCGGAGCAGGTGAAGGGCTCTCACCGGAGTGCACGCGGTTGTGCTGCCGCTCACGTCCCCGTTTCTCCGTCCACTGCAACAGCTCCTAAACCCTGCAGGAGGGAAACACAGAGGGTCAACAAGCTGGCAAACAGGACATTACTAACGCGTGAACATTACTAGTGCTTGAAGTGGGGGGAGGGCAGGGTGTTGAGAGTGGGGGGGAGGTGGAGGAGAGTGGGGGGAGGTGGAGGAGGGAGGGGGCGAGGAGGAAAGTGGGAGAATGGCAGGAGGGGTGAGAGTGCGGTGAGCAGGAGCTGAGTGTGGGGGAGGAGGGAGGGGGTGGGGAGAAGGTGAGAGGAGGTTGAGCAGGCAAGTGGAAGGGGGCCTCACTGACCTGTGGCGCCGAGAGTCCGGGCACCACTTCGAGCTGCCCGCCCACACGTCCACCAGCCAGCCTCGCTGCCCCATGATGTACCCCCGCCCTGCGCTGTGACATCTTCCACACACACGCCACACACGAATGGCACCCTGACGTCACCCACAATCTGAGGGCGACTGCCGGCACCGCCCCGCCGGTGATTGGCGCTGAGTCACGTGGGGGGTCGCATGCATCATGGGAAGGTCTCAGAATGCTGGATTAACTCAGCTGGTCGGGCAGCGCCTGTGGAGAACGTGGATAACCATATAACCATATAACAATTAAAGCACGGAAACAGGCCCTCTCGGCCCTTCCAGTCCGTGCCGACCATTTGTTTTCCCCTAGTCCCATCTACCTGCACTCAGACCATACCCCTCCATTCCCTTCACGTCCATATACCTATCCACTTTACTCTTAAATGTTAAAATCGATCCTGCCTCCACCACTTCTGCTGGAAGTTGATTCCACACAGCCACCACCCTCTGAGTAAAGAAGTTCCCCCTCACGTTACCCCGAAACCTCTGTCCCTTAATTCTCATGTCATGCCCTCTTGTTTGAATCTTCCCTACCCTCAATGGGAAAAAAACGTATCCACGTCAACTCTGTCTATCCCTTTCATCATTTTAAAGACCTCAATCAAGTCCCCCCTTAACCTTCTGCGCTCCAAAGAATAAAGACCTAACTTGTTCAACCTTTCTCTGTAACATAGTTGCTGGAACCCTGGCAACATTCTAGTAAATCTCCTCTGTACTCTCACTATTTTGTTGACATCCTTCCTATAACTAGGCAACCAAAATTGTACACCATACTCCAGAATTGGTCTTACCAATGCCTTGTACAATTTTAACATTACTTCCCTACTCCTATATTCAATGCTCTGATTTATAAAGGCCAGCACACCAAAGGCTTTCTTTACCACCCTATCTACATGCGATTCCACCTTCAGGGAACTATGCACAGTTATTCCTAGATCCCTCTGTTCCACAGCATTCCTCAATTCCCTACCATTTACCATGTACGTCCTATTTTGATTTGTCCTGCCAAGATGTAGCACTTCACACTTATCAGCATTAAACTCCATCTACCATCTTTCAGCCCACTTTTCCAAATGGCCCAAATCTCTCTGTAGACTTTGAAAATCTACTTCATTATCCACAACACCACCTATCTTAGTATCATCTGCATACTTACTTATCCAATTTTCCACCCCATCATCCAGATCATTGATGTACATGACAAACAACAGTGGACCCAACACAGATCCCTGAGGCACCCCACTGGTCACCGGCTACCAACCTGACAAACAGCCATCCACCATTACTCTCTGACATCTCCCATTCAGCCACTGTTGAATCCATCTTGCTACTCCGCCATTAACACCCAAAGATTGAACCTTCTTAACCAACCTTCCATGGGGAACCTTGTCAAAGGCCTTACTGAAATCCATATAGACAACATCCACTGCTTTACCCTCATCAATTTCCCTAGTTACCGCTTCAAAAAATTCAAGATTGTGGGAGATTTCAATTTCCCAAAAATAGACTGGGAAACACATTCTGTAAATGGGCTGGATGGTTTGGAGTTTGTAAAATGTGTGCAGGATAGTTTTTTGCAGCAGTACATAGAGGTACCGACCAGAGAAGGGGCAGTGCTGGACCTCCTGTTAGGAAATGAGGCAGGACAGGTGACGGAGGTATGCGTTGGTGAGCACTTCGGGACCAGTGATCACAATACCATTAGTTTCAATATAATTATGGAGCGAGTCAGAACAGGACCTAGAGTGGAGATTTTTGATTGGAGAAAGGCTAACTTTGAGGGAATGCGTGAGGATTTTAAAGGAGTGAATTGGGACACTGTTTCATGGGAAGGATGTAGAAGAGAAATGGAGGACATTTAAAGGGGAAATTGTAAGAGTACAGAATCTTTATGTCCCTGTTAGGTTGAAAGGAAATAGTAAAAATTGGAAACAGCCATGGTTTTCAAGGGAAATTAGACACTTGTTTCGAAAAAAGAGAGATATCTACAATAATTATAGGAGGCATGGAGTAAATGAGGTGCTAGAGGAGTATAAAGAATGTAAAAAGAATCTCAAGAAAGAAATTAGGAAGGCTAAAAGAAGATATGAGGTTGCTTTGGCAAGAAAGGTGAAAGTAAATCCAAAGGGTTTCTACAGCTATATTAATAGCAAAAGGATAACGAGGGATAAAATTGGACCATTAGAGAACCAGAATGGACAGCTATCTGCAGAGCCAAAAGAGATGGGGGAGATATTGAACAATTTCTTTTCTTCGGTATTCACCAAGGAGAAGGATATTGAACTCTGTGAGGTAAGGGAAAAAAGTAGAGTAGCTATGGAAACTATGAGATTCAAAGAGGAGGAAGTACTGACACTTTTGAAAAATATAAAGGTGGATAAGTCTCCAGGTCCTGACAGGATATTCCCTAGGACATTGAGGGAAGTTAGTGTAGAAATAGCAGGAGCTATGACAGAAATATTTCAAATGTCATTAGAAACGGGAATAGTGCCGGAGGATTGGCGTACTGCGCATGTTGTTCCATTGTTTAAAAAGGGTTCAAAGAATAAACCTAGCAATTATAGACCTATTAGTTTGACGTCAGTGGTGGGCAAATTAATGGAAAGATACTTAGAGATAATATATATAAGCATCTGGATAAACAGGGTCTGATCAGGAACATCAACATGGATTTGTGCCTGGAAGGTCATGTTTGACAAACCTTCTTGAATTTTTTGAAGCGGTAACTAGGAAATTGATGAGGGTAAAGCAGTGGATGTTGTCTATATGGATTTCAGTAAGGCCTTTGACAAGGTTCCCCATGGAAGGTTGGTTCAGAAGGTTCAATCTTTGGGTGTTAATGGCGGAGTAGCAAGATGGATTCAACAGTGGCTGAATGGGAGATGTCAGAGAGTAATGGTGGATGGCTGTTTGTCAGGTTGGAAGCCGGTGACCAGTGGGGTGCCTCAGGGATCTGTGTTGGGTCCACTGTTGTTTGTCATGTACATCAATGATCTGGATGATGGGGTGGAAAATTGGATAAGTAAGTATGCAGATGATACTAAGATAGGTGGTATTGTGGATAATGAAGTAGATTCTCAAAGTCTACAGAGAGATTTGGGCCATTTGGAAAAGTGGGCTGAAAGATGGCAGATGGAGTTTAATGCTGATAAGTGTGAAGTGCTACATCTTGGCAGGACAAATCAAAATAGGACGTACGTAATTAATGGTAGGGAATTGAGGAATGCTGTGGAACAGAGGGATCTAGGAATAACTGTGCATAGTTCCCTGAAGGTGGAATCGCATGTAGATAGGGTGGTAAAGAAAGCCTTTGGTGTGCTGGCCTTTATAAATAAGAGCATTGAATATAGGAGTAGGGAAGTAATGTTAAAATTGTACAAGGCATTGGTAAGACCAATTCTGGAGTATGGTGTACAATTTTGGTCGCCTAGTTATAGGAAGGATGTCAACAAAATAGAGAGAGTACAGAGGAGATTTACTAGAATGTTGCCAGGGTTCCAGCAACTATGTTACAGAGAAAGGTTGAACAAGTTAGGTCTTTATTCTTTGGAGCGCAGAAGGTTAAGGGGTGACTTGATTGAGGTCTTTAAAATGATGAAAGGGATAGACAGAGTTGACGTGGATAAGCTTTTCCCATTGAGGGTAGGGAAGATTCAAACAAGAGGGCATGACATGAGAATTAAGGGACAGAAGTTTAGGGGTAACGTGAGGGGGAACTTCTTTACTCAGAGGGTGGTGGCTGTGTGGAATGAGCTTCCAGCAGAGGTGGTGGAGGCAGGATCGATTTTAACATTTAAAAGTAAAGTGGATAGGTATATGGACGTGAAGGGAATGGAGGGGTATGGTCTGAGTGCAGGTAGATGGGACTAGGGGAAAACAAATGGTCGGCACGGACTGGAAGGGCCGAGAGGGCCTGTCTCCGTGCTGTAATTGTTATATGGTTATTATATGGTTAAGAAGGTTTGTCAAACATGACCTTCCAGGCACAAAGGTCATGTTTGTGGATAGGTGACGTTTCACAGAAACATAGGCAATAGGTGTAGGAGTAGGACATTCAGTAGTTTGAGCCAGCACAGCCATTCAATATGATCATGGCAGGTTATCCACAATCAGTACCCCGTTCTTGTTCCCTCCTCATATCCCTTGATTCTGTTAGCCTTAAGAGCTAAATCTAACTCTCTCTTGAAAATATTCAGTGAATTGGCCTACACTGCCTTCTGTGGCAGTGAATCCCAGATTCACAACTCTCTGGTTGAAAAGGTTTCTCCACATCTCAGTCCTAAATGGCCCATCCCTTATTCTTAATCTGACCCCTGGTTCTCAACTGCCCCAACATCGGAAACATCGACAAGTAGCCAAATGACCCGAAACCTGAAACGTTGCCCATATTTTTTCCCCAGCACTTTGTGCCCATCTTTGTCAGACATATGGAACTGCAGATGCTGGTTCATACACAAAAAGACACAGAGTGTTGGAGTAACATAACAGGTCACAGGAGACATAACAGGAGAGAGTACAGAGGAGATTTACTAGAATGTTGCCTAGGTTCCAGCAACTATGTTACAGAGAAAGGTTGAACAAGTTAGGTCTTTATTCTTTGGAGCGCAGAAGGGTAAGGGGGGACTTGATTGAGGTCTTTAAAATGATGAAAGGGATAGACAGAGTAGACGTGGATAAGCTTTTCCCATTGAGGGTAGGGAAGATTCAAACAAGAGGGCATGACATGAGAATTAAGGGACAGACGTTTAGGGGTAACGTGAGGGGGAACTTCTTTACTCAGAGGGTGGTGGCTGTGTGGAATGAGCTTCCAGCAGAAGTGGTGGAGGCAGGATCGATTTTAACATTTAAAAGTAAAGTGGATAGGTATATGGACGGGAAGGGAATGGAGGGGTATGGTCTGAGTGCAGCTAGATGGGACTAGGGGAAAACAAATGGTCGGCACGGACCAGAAGGGCCGATAGGGCCTGTTTCCGTGCTGCAATTGTTATTTGGTTATATGGTTATATATCTTAATTTAATTAAACCATATATGATTGAATATGTGGCATTATTTTCGTCTTGTTTCTATATTCAAAGGGTAAGGTTAAATCCGTCTGAAGAAGTGTGTCGGCCCAAAACGTTGCCCATTTCCTTCGCTCCATAGATGCCCGCTGAGTTTCTCCAGCAATTTTGTCTACCTTCGATTCTCCAACATCTGCAGTTCCTTCTTGAACAAGGTTGATTGATTTATTTGTGCAGAACAGTGATGGAAGTCTGACTTTTGCTTTGTTTCTGAGTTTTTCTCTATATATATGCATAACAGCATGAATATAATCTGATTTCCATACATGAATATAGTCATTCCTAACTTTATTCATACCTAATCCAATTTAAAGCATAAATGTTGTATCCAAGTTTAAGTTAAAAGACTCGCTACAGTATGCACCAGATTGCACAATTTCAAGCTGAAAAATGTAAAAGCTCCTTACCCTGGGAGGGGGGGAAACCCCCCCCACCGATCGAGACCCTTCTTCAGACTCTATCTCTCTGTATCTGTTTCTCCCCCCCTCTCTCTCTCTCTTTCTCTCTCTCTATGTGTGAGTGTCTCTCTCTCTCTGTTGTTCCCAATGTTGGGTGAGTCCAGAACCAGGGGCCACAGTCTAAGAATAAAGGGGAGGTCATTTAAGATTGAGGTGAGGAAAAAAAATTCCGCCCAGAGAGTTGTGAATTTGTGGAATTCCCTGCCACAGAGGGCAGTGGAGGCCAAATCACTGGGTGGATTTAAGAGGGAGTTGGATAGAGCTCTAGGGGCGAGTGGAGTTAAGGGATGTGGGGAGAAGGCGGGCCCGGGTTATTGATAGCGGACGATCGACCATGATCATATTGAATGGCGGCGCTGGCTCGAAGGGCCGAATGGCCGCCTCCTGCACCTAGTGTCTATGTTTCTAACGTTATAAACCCACAGGGGAGCGAAATAAACTCTCCCCCTCTCCCTCCCTCTCTCCATCTTTCTCTCACCAGGGTCCGGGGTCTTCATCTTGCTCCCGCTCCACGTCACCAACCGCCAACCCCGCGCGCCCGCCCGCGCTCCAACCGCCAACCGCCAACCGCGCTCTCTCCCGGCATCGCCCCCTCCCCCCCCCCCCCCCCCCCACCCGCGCCTGGAGGACCGGCCCGGAGGACCAGCGGCGCTCGGCTCACCCCGTCTGGCCGGGAGGACCATCTGTGATCCGCGCACCCGCCTGGAGGACCGCTGGCTCCCATCACCAAGTGACATCGCTCTGTATCGTCCCGTGTCCTTCACTCTCGCGCGCGGGCGGGCGGGGTGAGCCGAGCGCCCGTGGTCCTCCGGGCCGGTCCTCCAGGCGGGGTGAGCCGAGCGCCCCTGGTCCTCCGGACCGGTCCTCCAGGGGTGGGGGCGGGGGACAAGATGAAGATGAAGCGGCGCTGAGACCCCGGACCCTGGTGAGAGAAAGATGGAGAGAGGGAGGGAGAGAGAGTGTGGAGGGAGGTGAGAGGCTGGCGGTGGAAAGGGGGTGAAGTGAGTGGCGGGGAAACGGAGCAAAGGGAGGGAGAGGATTCAAGGGGGAGCGGGTTTGGTGCCGAGGGGGATGAATGGGGGGGGAGGGAACTGGGGGGAGAGAGAGGGGTCAAGTGGGCCCAGGAAGGGGGTAGGGAGCCGGGTGGGGGGGGGTTCACATCGTTTGGGGTGGAGCGGAGGAGGGAGACAGCAAAGGGGTGTAAGGAGCAGGAGGCGACAGCAGGGGTAAAGGGCAGGGAGCCACAGGGAGGAGGTCACATTGTTTGGGGTGGGGAGGGTGTTGCAGTTTAGGAAGTCAAACCAGGGCAGGATCTTCACTGTGAATGGCGGGGTGCTGGGGGAATGTGTGGAGCCGAGGGGTCTTGGAGTGCAAGTACGGGTTGGGCCGAATTGCCTCTTTCCAACACTGTATCACTCTATGAATCCAAGACAAAGTGCTGGAGTAATTCAGCGGGTCAGGCAGCATCTGTGGAGAAGATAGACACAAAGTGTTGAAGTAATTCAGAGGGTCAGGCAGCATCTGTGGAGAAGATAGACACAAAGTGCTGGAGTAATTCAGAGGATCAGGCATTATTTGTGTAGAGAAGGAATGGATGACATTTTGGGTCGAGACCCTTGTTTGGCTTAGTTTAGTTTAGAGATGCTGCGCGGAAACAGGTCTTTTGGCCCGCGTAGTCCACGCCGACCAGCGATCACCCCGTACACTAGCACTATCCTACACATATTAGGGACAATTTAACAATTTTGCCAAGGCCGATTAATCTACAACCCTGAACGTGTTTGAAATGTTGGAGGAAACCGGAGCTCCTGGAGTAAAATCCCACACAGGTCAAGGGGAGAACGTACAGACAGCACACAGACACAGTCAGGATCGAGCCTGGGTCTCTGGCGGTGAGGCACCAGCTGTACCGCTGCGTCACTGTGCCGCACAGAATTATATTAGTGATAATTTTTCAAAACTCTTTAGATTCTGGAGTAGTTCCTGAGGATTGGAGGGTAGCTAATGTAACCCCTCTTTTTAAAAACGGAGGGCGAGAGAAAACGGGTAATTACAGACCAGTTAGTCTAACATCGGTAGTGGGGAAAATGCTAGAGTAAGTTATTGAAGATGGGATAGCAACACATTTGGAAAGTGGTGAAATCATTGGACAAAATCAGCATGGATTTATGAAAGGTAAATCATGTCTGACGAATCATAGAATTTTTCGAGTATGTAACTACAGTGACTTGCAAAAGTTTTCATACCCCTTGACCTTTTCCACATTTTGTCACATTACAACCACAACCGTAAATGTATTTCATAGGGATTTTATGTGATAGACCAACATAAAGTGGTGCATAATTGTGAAGTGGAAGGAAAATGATACATGGTTTCCAAATTTTATTACAAATAAAAAACTGAAAAGTGTGGCGTGCAAAAGTATTCAGCCCCCCTGAGGCAATACTTTGTAGAACCGCCTTTTGCTGCAATTACAGCTGCAAGTCTTTTGGGGTATGTCTCTACCAGCTTTGCACATCTGGAGACTGACATGTTTGCCCATTCTTCTTTGCAAAATAGCTCAAGCTCAGTCAGAATGGATGGAGAGCGTCTGTGAACAGCAATTTTCAAGTCTTGCCAGAGATTCTCAATTGGATTTTGGTCTGGACTTTGACTGGGCCATTCTAACATATGAATATGCTTTGATCTAAACCATTCCATTGTAGCTAAGGCTGTATGTTTAGGGTCGTTGTCCTGCTGGAAGGTGAACCTTCGCCCTAGTCTCAAGTCTTTTGCAGACTCTAACAGGTTTTCTTCCAAGATTGCCCTGTATTTGGCTCCACCATCTTCCCATCAACTCTGACCAGCTTCCCTGTCCCTGCTGAAGAAAAGTATCCCCACAGCATGATGCTGCCACCACCATATTTCACAGTGGGGATGGTGTGTTCAGTGTTAGTTTTCCGACACACATAGCGTTTTGCATTTAGACCAAAAACTTCCATTTTGGTCTCATCAGACCAGAGCACCTTCCTCCACATGTTTGCTGTCCCACCCACATAGCTTGTGGCAAACCGCAAATGGGACTTCTTATGGCTTTGTTTCAACAATGGCTTTCTTCTTGCCACTCTTCCATAAAAGCCCGATTTGTGGAGTGCACGACTAATAGTTGTCCTGTGGACAGATTCTCCCACCTGAGCTGTGGATCTCTGCAGCTCCTCAAGAGTTACCATGGGCCTCTTGGCTGCTTCTCTGATCAATGCTCTCCTTGCCCGGCCTGTCAGTTTAGGTGGACGGCCATGTCTTGGTAGGTTTGCATTTGTGCCATACTTTTTCCAATTTCGGATGATGGATTGAACAGTGCTCCGTGAGATGTTCAAAGCTTGGGATATTTTTTTATAACCTAACCCTGCTTTAAACTTCTCCACAACTTTATCCCTGACCTGTCTGGTGTGTTCCTTGGGCTTCATGATGCTGTTTGTTCTCTAACAAACCTCTGAGGCCTTCACAGAACAGCTGTATTTACACTGAGATTAGATTACACACAAGTGGGCTCTATTTACTAATTAGGTGACTTCTGAAGGCAATTGGTGGCACTGGATTTTATTTAGGGGTATCAGAGTAAAGGGGGCTGAATACTTTTGCACGCCACACTTTTCAGTTTATTATTTGTAATAAAATTGGAAAACCATGTATAATTTTCCTTCCACTTCACAATTATGCACCACTTTGTGTTGGTCTATCACATAAAATCCCAATAAAATACATTTACGTTTGTGGTTGTAACGTGACAAAATGTGGAAAAGTTCAAGGCGTATGAAAACTTTTGCAAGTCACTGTAGTAGAGTGGATAAGGGAGAACCAGTGGACGTGTTATATCTGGACTTTCAGAAGGCTTTCGACAAGGTCCTACATATGAGATTAGTATGCAAACTTAAAGCACACGGTATTGGGGGTTCAGTATTGATGTGGAAAGAGAACTGGCTGGCAGACAGGAAGTAAAGAGTAGGAGTAAATGGGTCTTTTTCAAAATGGCAGGCAGTGACTAATGGGGTACCGCAAGGCTCAGTGCTAGGACCCAAGTTATTTACAATATATATATAATGATTTGGATGAGGGAATGGAATGCAACATCTCCAGGTTTGCGGATGACACGAAGCTGGGGGGCATTGTTAGCTGTGAGGAGGATGCAATGAGGATGCAAGGTGACTTGGATAGGTTGGGTGAGTGGGCAAATGCATGGCAGATGCAGTATAATGTGGATAAATGTGAGGTTATCCACTTTGGTGGCAAGAACAGGAAAGTAGACTATTATCTGAATGGTGGCCGATTAGGAAAAGGGAAGATGCAACACCTGGAGTATTGTGTACGGTTTTAGTCTCCTAATCTGAGGAAAGATATTCTTGCCATAGAGGGAGTACAGAGAAGGTTCATCAGACTGATTCCTGGAATGGAAGAAAGACTGGATAGACTCGGCTTGTACTCACTAGAATTTAGAAGATTGAGGGGGGATCTTATAGAAACTTACAAAATTCTTAAGTGGTTGGACAGGCTAGATGCAGGAAGATTGTTCCCGATGTTGGGGAAGTCCAGAACAAGGGGTCACAGTTTAAGGATAAGGGGGAAGTCTTTTAGGTCCGGGATGAGAAAACAGAGAGTGGTGAATCTGGAATTCTCTGCCACAGAAAGTAGTTGAGGGCAGTTAATTGGCTATATTTAAGATGGAGTTAGATGTGGCCCTTGTGGCTAAAGGGATCAGAGGGTATGGAGAGAAGGGAGGTACTGGATACTGAGTTGGATGATCAGCCATGATCATATTGAATGGCGTTGCAGGCTCGAAGGGCTGAATGGCGTACTCCTGCACCCATTTTCTCCGCACCCAATATGTGCTAATAATGTCCTGTTTACCAGCTTGTTAACCCTCTGTGTTACCGTCCTGCATGGATTTAGTAGCCGTTGCTGTGGACGGAGAGATGGGACCTGAGCGGCCAATGAGGGTGGCCAGAGTGCCAGTGAACCCCCTCCCCCCATCTGCTCGGTGTATGGGCTGAGCTTCGAGGGCTGAGCTTCGATGGAGGACCACACGACGGGGCACAACAATGGGAGGCGTTTTGAGTGCGATGTGTGCGGCAAGGTCTGGTGGTCCCCGGGCAAGCTGGAGATCCACCGGCGGGTGCACACCGGAGAATGCCCCTTCGACTGCTCGGAGTGCGGCAAGAGCTTTACCCGCTACGACCACCTGCAACAGCACCACCGCGTGCACTCCTGCGAGAGGCCCTTCACCTGCTCCGACTGCGGCAAGAGCTTCAAGACGGCGCAACACCTGAACACCCACCGGCAGTTGCACATGGGCGAGAAGCCCCATAGCTGCTCCATCTGTGGCAAGAGCTTTGCCCGGTTGTCGGGGCTACGGCGGCACCAGCTGGTGCACAGCAGTGAGCGGCCCTTCACCTGCTCCGACAGCGGCAAAGGCTTCAAGTCGTCGCCAGACCTGAAGGAGCACAGTCGCCAGCACACCGGCGAGCGTCCCTACACCTGCAGCGACTGCGGCAAGGACTTCACCCAGTATGGAAGCTTGCTGGTGCACCAGCGCATCCACACCGGCGAGCGGCCCTACACCTGTGCCCAGTGCGGCAAGGGCTTCACCCACTCCAACATCCTGCTGGTGCACCAGCGCACCCACACCGGCGAGGGCCCCTACACCTGCGCCCAGTGTGGCAAGGGCTTCACCCAGTCTGGCCACCTGCTGTACCACCAGCGCACCCACACCGGCGAGCGGCCCTACACCTGTTCACTGTGCGGCAAGAGCTTCACCTTCTCCAGCAACCTGATGAAGCACCAGCGCACGCACACTAACGAGCGCCCCTACACCTGCGCCCAGTGTGGCAAGGGCTTCACTCACTCCGCCAAGCTGCTTTCCCGCCAGCGGGTGCACACCGGTGACCGTCCCACCCCCAGCCCGGTGTGTGGAGAGCGCTTTGCCATGGCCTCCCACGCCCTGTCTCACCAGCGCGTGCACACCAGTGGCCAGCCCTACGATTGCCCGTACTGCGGTGAGGAGTTTGACAGCTCGCGGGGGTTGCGGCAGCACCGGCGGACCCACGTCGGCGAGCAGCTGCTCCCACTGTGACAAGAAAGCAGGGGGGCTGCGGGAGCACCAGCGGTTACACACCAGAGAGAGACATTTTGTGTGCGCTGAGTGTGGCTAGGGTTTCACCCGCATGTCCAGCCTGTGGCAGCACCGGCGTACCCACAGCAGTGAGTGTCCCTTCACCTGCTCGCTCTCTGGCAAGGCCTTTGCCCACTCCTCCAGCCTGCTGGTACACCGCCCCGTGGATAGGTGCTGTTTAGGTAGACACAAAATGCTGGAATGGAATAGGTAACATTTCAGGGTCGAGACCCATCATCAGTGTGAACACGAAACGTCACCCATTCCTTCTCTCCAGAGATGCTGCCTGTCCTGCTGAGTTATTCCAGCACTCTATGAATATCACCTATGTTAGTCATAGAATGATTCATTGTGGAAACTGAATCTTTGGCCCTTTGGCCCAAATTGCCCACACCTACCAACATGTCCCAGCTACACTAGTCCCACCTGCATGTGTTTGGTCCATATCCCTCCAAACTTGTCCTATCCATGTAACTGTCTAACTTTCTTAAACGTTGGGATAGTCACAGCCTCAACTACCTCCTGTGACAGTTTGTTCCATACTCCCACCACCCTCTGTGTGAAAAAGTTACCCCTCAGTTTCCTATTAAATCTTTTCCCCTTCACCTTGAACCATTGTATCAGGACTAGGAGTGTATTTCGCCCTACACTTGCGTTTGGTTCTCCAAGGCCAGCTGGATCTCCTGGTTGCCAACCATTTTAACTCCCCTTCCCACTCCCACACTGATGTTTCTGTCCTGGGCCTCCTCCATTGCCAGAATGAGGTGACACGCAAACTGGAGGATCAGCACCTCATAGCTTACAGCCCATTGACATGAACGTTGAATTCTCCATATTAAGGAAACTCCCCCATCCTAATCAAGTCCTGGAGTCTGTCCCAACCCCATCTCTTTTTTCCAGCTCTCCCCCGACTCCATCAGTCCAAAGAAGGGTCCAGACCCGACACGTCGCCTGTCCATTTCCCTCCAAAGTGCCGGTAGAACTCAGCAGGTCAGCCATCCGTGGTGAGAAACGGATGGAGAAGTGTTCCTATTACAAGCTCTCCTTGATCCTGTCGAGAATGCGGTGTCCATTCTTGGGATGAGATGCAAGGTCTGAGCTGAGCATCAACAGCCCCCCTTCCCTTCCCTCGTGGGCCATCTCTTTGTCATTCCTCTGTCTTCTCACTGGATGACAAGCAGAACCATCTCGGCTTAACAGTAGATGTATCTTCTTCCTTTTGGCCTTTTGTTTCTGCAAGTATTTACAGTGGAATCAAAACTACTTCCCTTAGCTCCTCATCTTTCTTTTGTTTTAGTAAAGGTAGAACCTTTGACAGTTGCGATTGGTTTAGGATCTTGAATACTCCCATAGCGTAAATTTGACATGAACCGTACTTCCTTTTCTATGAAGTTCCCCAGATCAGGAAGCATGACCTCTCGATTCTCATTTTCCTCTAACAGATCAGCTTTATCTTTTCTCTAAGTCTACAGGGCAGTTTTAGAGTGATCATTTTCATATTGCTAACAACATTAATTTCTTGCATGTGGTCTAAGAGGTTAGTCATTTCTAAGAAATATTCCAAACTCCCGCAATGCTTTTGCATCTTCTGGCTGGATAGCTGTCCAAGCGTAGGCCTTCTTCATGAGGATGTCTTTGGATCATGGAAGTTTAAAGGGACTTTTTTGTAGTTTGTCGGCAGCGAGCGGCGACTGCGGAGGGTTCAACAGCCCCGAAAACGGGTGAACAAAAGTGGAAGATGATTGAACTTTATTACCTTCCATCACAGTGAGGAATGTGGATTCCACTGTGGTGGATGTTTATGTTAGATTTTATTTTATGTGGCTGTGTGTCTTGTTGCTTTTTACTCAGTATGGCTGAAAGGTAACTCAAATATCACTATACCTTAACTGGTGCATGTGACAATAAATTCCAACTTGACCTTGATCAGCTTTTGTCTATATATTAAAAAAAAGGATAATGCTGACTGATCGTGCACAATGTGACGGCTTAATTTCAAAGACAGGACAGGGACATTCCCTGAGGGATTCGGGTGGTTGGTAGAGGTTTCTTCTGTGTTTTCCCCCTCGGTCGTTGTCCGGGGAGGAAAGCGGCGGCACTCGGACAGTCGGGGCCAGGATGCGCGGGAGGAAGGCTGAGCTTGGATTGAGGCTTGGAAGGCTGAGCTCGTCTCCCCTTCCCCGACCCGCATCCGGTCCACAACGGAGGGGGAAGCGAGCAAACTCCACACGGACAGCGTCGGTGGTCACCTTGCCCGGAGACAGGCCCTTTGGCCCCTCTCGTCCGTGCTACCTCGGGCTTTCTGCAACACAATCTTGCACTGTTCAGCACTGGATATTATATTTATTGCGTTTGTCACCACTG
Source organism: Okamejei kenojei (assembly GCA_035221665.1). NCBI lineage: Eukaryota > Metazoa > Chordata > Chondrichthyes > Rajiformes > Rajidae > Okamejei > Okamejei kenojei. The sequence goes on from JAVHYY010000696.1 coordinate 71,743, forward strand.
TATGTACACTGTTTGCTCTGGCGGCTGCGTGTGAACGGGCGATTTCATCCCCTCCCGATCGATGTGCACAACAACAAACTAGTGAAGCATCTGGAACACAGTTCTCCTGGGTCGCTGCAGGCTGAAGCATCAAACTACTACCCTGTTGAGCCCCGTCAGTCCCACAGCACAGAAACACACAGCCAGGCCTATCGAAGCTAGTCCCACATGCCCACGTCTGGCTCCTAACCCTCTCTGCCTTTCCCACCCATGCCTTTAGAAATGAGATAACCATATAACTATATAACCATATAACAATTACAGCACGGAAACAGGCCCTCTCGGCCCTTCCAGTCCGTGCCGACCATTTGTTTTCCCCTAGTCCCATCTACCTGCACTCAGACCATACCCCTCCATTCCCTTCACGTCCATATACCTATCCACTTTACTCTTAAATGTTAAAATCGATCCTGCCTCCACCACTTCTGCTGGAAGCTGATTCCACACAGCCACCACCCTCTGAGTAAAGAAGTTCCCCCTCACGTTACCCCGAAACCTCTGTCCCTTAATTCTCATGTCATGCCCTCCTGTTTGAAACTTCCCTACCCTCAATGGGAAAAACGTATCCACGTCAACTCTGTCTATCCCTTTCATCATTTTAAAGACCTCAATCAAGTCCCCCCTTAACCTTCTGCGCTCCAAAGAATAAAGACCTAACTTGTTCAACCTTTCTCTGTAACATAGTTGCTGGAACCCTGGCAACATTCTAGTAAACCTCCTCTGTACTCTCTCTATTTTGTTGACATCCTTCCTATAACTAGGCGACCAAAATTGTACACCATACTCCAGAATTGGTCTTACCAATGCCTTGTACAATTTTAACATTACTTCCCTACTCCTATATTCAATGCTCTGATTTATAAAGGCCAGCACACCAAAGGCTTTCTTTACCACCCTATCTACATGCGATTCCACCTTCAGGGAACTATGCACAGTTATTCCTAGATCCCTCTGTTCCACAGCATTCCTCAATTCCCTACCATTTACCATGTACGTTCCTATTTTGATTTGTCCTGCCAAGATGTAGCACTTCACACTTATCAGCATTAAACTCCATCTGCCATCTTTCAGCCCACTTTTCCAAATGGCCCAAATCTCTCTGTAGACTTTGAGAATCTACTTCATTATCCACAATACCACCTATCTTAGTATCATCTGCGTACTTACTTATCCAATTTTCCACCCCATCATCCAGATCATTGATGTACATGACAAACAACAGTGGACCCAACACAGATCCCTGAGGCACCCCACTGGTCACCGGCTTCCAACCTGACAAACAGCCATCCACCATTACTCTCTGACATCTCCCATTCAGCCACTGTTGAATCCATCTTGCTACTCCGCCATTAACACCCAAAGATTGAACCTTCTGAACCAACCATCCATGGGGAACCTTGTCAAAGGCCTTACTGAAATCCATATAGACAACATCCACTGCTTTACCCTCATCAATTTCCCTAGTTACCGCTTCAAAAAATTCAAGAAGGTTTGTCAAACATGACCTTCCAGGCACAAATCCATGTTGACTGTTCCTGATCAGACCCTGTTTATCCAGATGCTTATATATATTATCTCTAAGTATCCTTTCCATTAATTTGCCCACCACTGACGTCAAACTAATAGGTCTATAATTGCTAGGTTTATTCTTTGAACCCTTTTTAAACAATGGAACAACATGCGCAGTACGCCAATCCTCCGGCACTATTCCCGTTTCTAATGACCTTTGAAATATTTCTGTCATAGCTCCTGCTATTTCTACACTAACTTCCCTCAAAGTCCTAGGGAATATCCTGTCAGGACCTGGAGACTTATCCACTTTTATATTTTTCAAAAGTGTCAGTACTTCCTCCTCTTTGAATCTCATAGTTTCCATAGCTACTCTACTCTTTCCCCTTAACTCACCGAGTTCAATATCCTTCTCCTTGGTGAATACCGAAGAAAAGAAATTGTTCAATATCTCCCCCATCTCTTTTGGCTCTGCAGATAGCTGTCCATTCTGGTTCTCTAATGGTCCAATTTTATCCCTCGTTATCCTTTTGCTATTAATATAGCTGTAGAAACCCTTTGGGTTTACTTTCACCTTTCTTGCCAAAGCAACCTCGTATCTTCTTTTAGCCTTCCTAATTTCTTTCTTAAGATTCTTTTTACATTCTTTATACTCCTCTAGCACCTCATTTACTCCATGCCTCCTATAATTATTGTAGATATCTCTCTTTTTTCGAAACAAGTGTCCAATTTCCCTTGAAAACCATGGCTCTTTCCAATTTTTACTATTTCCTTTCAACCTAACAGGGACATAAAGATTCTGTACTCTTACAATTTCCCCTTTAAATGTCCTCCATTTCTCTTCTACATCCTTCCCATGAAACAAAGTGTCCCAATTCACTCCTTTAAAATCCTTACGCATTCCCTCAAAGTTAGCCTTTCTCCAATCAAAAATCTCTACCCTAGGTCCAGTTCTGACTCTCTCCATAATTATATTGAAACTAATGGTATTGAAATCACTGGTCCCGAAGTGCTCACCAACGCATACCTCCGTCACCTGACCTGCCTCATTTCCTAACAGGGGGTCCAGCACTGCCCGTTCTCTGGTCGATACCTCTATGTACTGCTGCAAAAAACTATCCTGCACACATTTTACAAACTCCAAACCATCCAGCCCATTTACAGAATGTGTTTCCCAGTCTATTTTTGGAAAATTGAAATCTCCCACAATCACTACCTTGTGCTTACTACTAATATCTCCTTACATATTTGCTCTTCCAATTCACGCTCCCCATTTGGCAGTCTATAATACACCCCTAAAAGTGTTGCTACACCGTTCCCACTTCTCAGTTCCACCCAAATAGCCTCCCTAGACGAGCCCTCTAATCTATCCTGCCAAAGCACTGCTGTAATATCTTCTCTGACAAGCAATGCAACACCTCCCCCTCTGGTCCCTCCAATTCTATCACACCTGAAGCAACGAAATCCTGGAATATTTAGTTTCCAATCACAGCCCTCCTGCAACCATGTTTCACTGATTGCCTCAACATCATATTTCCAGGTGTCAATCCAGGCTCTAAGTTCGTCCACCTTACTTACAATGCTCCTAGCATTAAAATATACACATTTTAGAAACCCACCATCCCTTATTCTCGGTCTATTATCTTTTTCATCTTTCTCGCCTACATTTTGGATCCGAGTGCTTCCCTTCTCTGCCTCTTGTCCCACACCCTGACCCCTAGACCCCTCTACCCGAGTCCCTCCCCCCAGCCTTTCTAGTTTAAAGTCTCCCCAGTAGCCTTTGCATGACGAGTTTATTTAGCCAGAGGGAGGTGAATCTGTGGAATTCATTTTCACAGAGGGCGGTGGAGGCCAGGTCACTCGGTATTGTTTGGATTTTAGAGATACTGCGCTGAAACAGGCCCTTCGGTCCAACGAGTCATCGCTGACCAGCGATCACCCCGTACACTAGCTCCATCCTACACACATTAGGGACAATTTTACTGAAGCCAATTAACCAACAAACCAGCAGGTCTTTGGTAAGCGGAAGGAAACCGGAGCACCTGGAGAAAACCCACGCAGGTCACGGGGAGAGAACGCGCAAACTCCATACAGGCAGCGCCCGTGGTCGGGATTGAACCGTGGTCTCTGGCGCCGTGAGGCAGCAACTCTACCGCTGGGCCACCGTGATGACCAGAGAGGGAGGGAGAGGTGAATGCTTCTCTCTCCCTCTCTTCCTCCCTCCCTCCGTTCCTCCCCCTCTCCCTCTCTCCCTCTCTCTCTCTCCCCCTCCCTCTCTCCCTCTCTCTCGCTCTCCCTCTCCCCTTCTCTCTCTCCCTCTCTCTCTCTCTCTCTCTCTCTCTCTCTCTCTCTCTCTCCTCTCTCTCTCTCTCCCTCTTTCTCTCCCTCCCTCTCTCTCTCCCCCTCTCCACCTCTCTCTCTCCCCCTATCTCTCTCTTCCTCTCTCTCCCTCTCTCCCCACCCCCTCTATCTCTCTCTCTCTCTCTCCCTCCCTCCCACCCTCTCTCTCCCTCTCTCTCCCACCCTCTCTCTCCCTCTCTCTCTCTCTCTCCGACACACACACACAGGGAGAGGCAAGGTGGGATAGAGGGAGGGAGGGAGAGAGGAAAGGAGTCCGACATTCCTTAAAACTCTCTAAAATTCCTAGCCCCCCTCTCTTCAACGACCAGGTTCAGGAATAGCAACTTCCCCACAGCCATCAGGTTATTAAACTTGGCTCGGACAAAACTCTGAACATTAATACCCCATTACCCGTTATTTGCACTTGATCAGTTTATTTATTCATGTGTGTATATATTTATATAATGGTATATGGACACACTGATCTGTTTTGTAGTCAATGCCTACTATGTTATGTGTACTGAAGCAAAGCAAGAATTTCATTGTCCGATCAGGAACACATGACAATAAACTCTCTTGAATCTTGAAACTTGAATCTCTCTCTCTCTCCCTATTCTCTCCCCCTTCTCCCCTCTCCTCTTATCTCTCTCCTCCTTCTCTCCCTCACCATCTTTTATTTTACCCAATTTCTTTCTCTATCTCTCTCACTCCCTCTCTCCAAACCTATCTCAAAACGTTCTCAAAGCTTTGCAACTCTCCCAGACTTTCTCTCACACTGATTCCCTCTCTCCCCCCTCTCTCTCTCTCTCTTTCTCTCCCTCCCTCTCCCTCTCCCCCCCCTCAATCTCTCTAAAACGTCCCCCAAAAAACAAAAAAGTTTCTCAAAACTCTCTCAAACTTTCTCTCCCACTCCTTCCCTCCTTCCCACTCCCTTCTCTCCCTCAATCTCTCCAAAACTTTCTCAAACTCTCAAAACTTTCTCAAAACTCTCCCAAACGTTCTCTCTTCTCCCCCCCTCTCTCTCTCTCTCTCTCTCTGTATCTCTCAATATCGCCAAAACTTCCTCAGAATGTTCTCAAAACTCTCCCAAACTTTCCCTCCCTCCCTCACTCCCTCTTTCCCTCTCTCCACCCCTTCACCCCCACCTCTTTTTTCCCTCCCTTAATGTACCAAAAAAAAACACCCCGGAACTAACATTCGGCGATTCGCCGTGCACCCGGACGCCTGAAACCCGCTGTCCCGCTTTGCCAGCGCCGGTGCGCCGCCCGAACGCGTCCCCCTTCCCGCCGGAAGCTCCTTTGTGGACGAGAGGTTCGCCACTCAACCGGAAGTGGTGCCGGAATCTAGCTGCAAAAATAAGCAGGTAAGGAAAAAGCGCCGCCATGCAGCGGGAGAGGCAGCAATGCAGTCTGTGATGCATGCATTCCCTTTATTGCAGCACGGCGAGCATGCACAGGCGCTTGCAGGCCGATCCCCGCATTTTATAATTCACCCTATAATAGCCTTCACTTAATATAGCCGAGACCCTTCTTCAGACTGGTCAGGGATCAGGGAAACGAGAGATATAGACGGTGATGTGGAGAGATAAGGAACAATGAGTGAAAGATATGCAAAAAAGTATCGATGATAAAGGGAACAAGCCATTGTAAGCTGTTTGTGGTGTGAAAATGAGAAGCTGGTGCGACTAGGGGTGGGGGAGGGAGATAGAGATAGAGGGAATGCCAGGGCCCAAGGGCTGAGGGAGAGGTGGGAAGGGGAGGAGACAGCAGGGGTTAACAGAATTGAGAAAATTCAATGTTCAAGCCCAAAGGATGCAGACTCCCCAAGCGGAATATGAGGTGCTGTTCCTCCAACTTGCGGTGTTGCTCACTCTGGCCGTGGAGGAGGCCCAGGACCGAGAGGTCGGATGTGGAATGGGAGGGGGAGTTGAAGTGCTGAGCCACCGGGAGGTCGGGTTGGTTATTGCGGACCGAGCGGAGGTGTTCGGCGGAACGATCGCCAAGCCTCCGCTTGGTCTCACCGATATAGATCATCTGGCATCTGGAGCAGCGGATGCAGTAGATGAGGTTGGAGGAGGTGCAGGTGAACCTCTGTCGGACCTGGAAGGACTGCTTGGGTCCCTGAAAGGAGTGGAGGGGGGAGGTGAAGGGACAAGTGTTGCATTTCTTGCGGTTGCAAGGGAAAGTGCCCGGGGAAGGGGTACAGCGTGAGGGGAGGGAAGAATTGACAAGGGAGTTGCGGAGGGAGCGGTCTTTGCGGAAGGCAGACGGGGGGGAGATGGGAAGATGTGGCGGGTGGAGGGGTCACGTTGGAGGTGGCGAAACTGGCGGAGGACTATGTGTTGTATTTGCCGGCTGGTGGGGTGAAAGGTGAGGACCAGGGGGACTCTGCCCTGTTTGCGAGTGGGGGAATGGGGAGAGAGGGCAGTGTTGCGGGGTATGGAGGAGACCCTGGTGCGAGCCTCATCAATAGTGGGGGAGGGGAATCCCCGTTCTGAAAAATGAGGCCATTTGTGATGACCTGGTGTGGAACACCTCATCCTGGGAGCAGATGCGGCGTAGACGGAGGAATTGGGAATAGGGCATGGAGTCCTTACAGGAAGCAGGGTGGGAGGAAGAGTAGTCCAGGTAGCTGTGGGAGTCAGTAGGTTTGTAGTGGATGTCGGTCAGGAGCGTATCACCTGCAATAGAGATGGTGAGGTCAAGGAATGGTAGGGAAATGTCGGAAATGGTCCAAGTGTATTTGAGTGCCTGATGGAAGTTGGTGGTGAAATGAATGAAGTCAGTCAGTTGTGTGTGGGTGCAGGAGGTGACACCAAAGCAGTTGTCGATGTAACGGAGGTAGAGGTTGGGGATGGGGCCCTGGTACGCCGAGAACAAGGATTGTTCGACGTACCCAACAAAGAGGCAAGCGTAGCTGGGGCCCATGCGTGTGCCCATAGCTACGCCTTGTGTTTGGAGGAAATGGGAGGAATCAAAAGTTATTGAGGGTGAGGACCAACTCTGATAGGCGGAGGAGGGTGTCAGTGGACGGGTATGGGTTGCTCCTCTGGTCGAGGAAGAACCGGAGGGCTTTGAGACCGCTTTGAGACCGTCCTGGTGGGGGATGCAGGTGTAGAGTGACTGGACGTCCATGGTAAAGATGAGAGGATGGGGGCCTGGAGAATGGAATGCACGGAGCCGACGGAGAGTGTCTGAGGTGTCTTGAACATAGGTGGGGAGGGATTTAACAAAGGGGGATAGGATGGTGTCAAGTTATGTGGAAATGTGTTCGGTGGGGCATGAACAGGCAGAGCACCATAACCGACTTCATCAGCTCCGGCTCCCTACCCCCCCGAGCCTCCGACCTCATCGTTTCCCAGCCCCGCACGGCCCGATTTTACCTTCTCCCCAAAATCCACAAACCCGACTGCCCTGGCAGACCCATTGTCTCTGCCTGTTCGTGCCCCACCGAACACATTTCCAGACTGTTGGGTACGTCGAACAATCCTTGTTCTCGGCGTACCAGGGCCCCATCCCCGACCTCTACCTCCGTTACATCGAAGACTGCTTTGGTGTCACCTCCTGCACCCACACACAACTGACTGACTTCATTCATTTCACCACCAACTTCCATCCGGCACTCAAATACACTTGGACCATTTCCGACATTTCCCTACCATTCCTTGACCTCACCATCTCAATTGCAGGTGATACGCTCCTGACCGACATCCACTACAAACCCACTGACTCCCACAGCTACCTGGACTACTCTTCCTCCCACCCTGCTTCCTGTAAGGACTCCATCCACTATTCCCAATTCCTCCGTCTACGCCGCATCTGCTCCCAGGATGAGGTGTTCCACACCAGGTCATCACAAATGGCCTCATTCTTCAGAGAACGGGGATTCCCCTCCCCCACTATTGATGAGGCTCGCACCAGGGTCTCCTCCATACCCCGCAACACTGCCCTCGCTCCCCATTCCCCCACTCGCAAACAGGGCAGAGTCCCCCTGGTCCTCACCTTTCACCCCACCAGCCGGCAAATACAACACATAGTCCTCCGCCAGTTTCGCCACCTCCAACGTGATCCCTCCACCCGCCACATCTTCCCATCTCCCCCCTGTCTGCCTTCCACAAAGACCGCTCCCTCCGCAACTCCCTTGTCAATTCTTCCCCCCCTCCCGCTCTACCCCTTCCCCGGGCACTTTCCCTTGCAACTGCAAGAAATGCAACACTTGTCCCTTCACCTCCCCCCTCCACTCATTTCAGGGACCCAAGCAGTCAGTCCTTCCAGGTCCGACAGAGGTTCACCTGCACCTCCTCCAACCTCATCTACTGCATCCGCTGCTCCAGATGCCAGATGATCTATATCGGTGAGACCAAGCGGAGGCTTGGCGATCGTTCCGCCGAACACCTCCGCTCGGTCCGCAAAAACCAACCCGACCTCCCGGTGGCTCAGTACTTCAACTCCCCCTCCCATTCCGCATCCGACCTCTCGGTCCTGGGCCTCCTCCACGGCCAGAGTGAGCAACACCGCAAGTTGGAGGAACAGCACCTCATATTCCGCTTGGGGAGACTGCATCCTTTGGGCTTGAACATTGAATTTTCTCAATTCTGTTAACCCTTGCTGTCTCCTCCCCTTCCCACCTCTCCCTCAGCCCTCGGGCCCTGGCATTCCCTCTATCTCCCTCCCCCACCCTAGTCGCACTAGCTTCTCATTTTCGCACCACAAACAGCTTACAATGGCTTGTTCCCTTTATCATCGATACTTTTTTGCATATCTTTCATTCATTGTTCTTTATCTCTCCACATCACCGTCTACATCTCTCGTTTCCCTGATACCTGACCAGTCTGAAGAAGGGCCTCGACCCGAAACGTCGCCTATCTCCTTCGCTCCTTAGATGCTGCTGCAGCCGCTGAGTTTCTCCAGCTTTTTGTGTACCCTCGATTCTCCAGCATCGGCAGTTCCTTCTTCAACACTTAATATAGCCCTTCAGGTCGATTTCTGTCTCATTTCCAAACCATTTGCCCCAAACCCCTCCAAAAGTCACCAAGCCGACCTTGCGGGACAACGGCGTGGATGTGGGGAGCCCGGAGCGGCCAAACAGGCCCTTCGGCCCATTCCAGGGCTGCCAACTCTCACGCATTGAGCGTGAGACTAACGCATTTGAGGAAATTCTCACGCTCTCACGCTGATGACACAAGTTCTCACGCTCAAAAAAATATTTTAATTATATCTGAATAAATAAATAAGTCACACTCCTCCACACTCACCAATGAGAATAGTTTTTTGTCGGCGGGTTCCCCGTAAAGAATGAGCAATTTAATTGGCTTAAGCCCATGGCACACTGTTTAAAATGGCAATGTAGACAACAATGCTGGAGAAACTCAGCGGGTGAGGCAGCATCTATGTCTGACTTTGACCCTTCTTCGCACTCAAGCATTTTTGTCCACCGCTCTATAGATGTTGCCTCACCCGGATTCACATTCCCGTGCAGATGGTGTGATAGGTGAGACACGGCTGTAGACCCAGCACCGACCCCCCCGAGACACCACTCACACCTCTCATCCTCACCTCCGGCGGCTCTCTCTGTGTCCGGCGGCCGCTCTGTCCACACCGCATGGAGTTTTAACCTCGGCCCGGAGCCAGGAGCGGACCGGGTGAGTGGGGGCGTCAGTGCCGCCTCTGGGGATGAATCTCGGGCTAAGGCGCCGCTCTGATGCCCAACCCCCGGATCACTGCCCCTCACCTCCCCCGGACCCCCGGGTCACTGACCCTTACCCTCCTCCCCCGGTTCACTGATCCTCACCTCCCCTGGACCCCCAGGTCACTGACCCTCACCTGCCCCGGACCCCAGCTGGACACAGAGCGCCTGGGCCAGCCCGCATTCCCACGGATGGGGGGAGAGAGGGAAATGCTCCCCGGACATCGCCAAGTCTCCGCTCACTCCTGGTGTTGTCACCGCTTCACTGACTCACACTCTCACACACAACCTAACACACACCCTTACACACACACTGGCACACACAAGGTTTAAAGGGATATGGGTCAAATGCAGATAAATGGGAGTAGTTTAGATGGGGCATCTTGAACTGCATGGACAAGTTGGGAAGAAGGGCCTGTTTCCCTGCTGTAAGACTATGACACATTGTAGAAAGGCTGCAATTGTTCTGGAGAGGGTCCATGGGCGATTTATGAACATATTGGCAAGGCTGGAATTTTTGTTTCACTTTGAAGAAACATTTGATAACTGGGATTGAATTCTCTGCAGAATCGGAGGTTAAGAAAAGACTTACTTGAGATGAATAATATTATGCGAATAGAACCTGTTTTGCAAAGAGTGTAAGAAGGGACTGCAGATGCTGGTTTAAACTGAAAATAGACACTAAATGCTGGAATAACTCAGCAGCACAGGCAGCATCTCTGGAAAGAAAGAATGGGTGATGTTTCGGCTCGAGACCTTCAGACTGAAGAGGTTGAAAACCAGCCATAAAGCACAATGACTGGAGATGTCGCAAGGCTGGAGGCTGTACATAATGTTCCAACTTCTATAACTCAACTCCAAGACTGGAGATGTCGCAAATACCGCAAGGCTCAGTGTTGGGACCCCAGCTATTTACAATATATATTAATGATTTGGATGAGGGAATTAAATGTAACATCTCCAAGTTTGTGGATGACACGAAGCTGGGGGGCAGTGTCAGCTGTGAGGAGGATGCTAGGAGGCTGCAAGTGCAAAGTGACGGATAGGTTGGGTGAGTGGCAGATGCAGTATAATGTGGATAAATGTGATAAATGCATGGCAGATGCAGTATAATGTGGATAAATGTGAGGTTATCCACTTTGGTGGCAAGAACAGGAAAGTAGACTATTATCAGAATGGTGAAGGAATTAGGAAAGGATTAGGAAAAGGGGAGATGCAACGAGACCTGGGTGTCATGGTACACCAGTCATTGAAAGTAGGCATGCAGGTGCAGCAGGCAGTGAAGAAAGCGAATGGTATGTTAGCATTCATAGCAAAAGGATTTGAATATAGGAGCAGGGAGGTTCTACTGCAGTTGTACAGGGCCTTGGTGAGACCACACCTGGTACAGTTTTGGTCTCCTAGTCCGAGGAAACACATTCCTGCCATAGAGGGAGTACAGAGACGGTTCACCAGACTGATTCCTGGGATGGCAGGACTTTCATATGAAGAAAGACTGGATAGCCTCGGCTTAGACTGGATAGAATCAAGAAGATTGAGGGGGCATCTTATAGAAACTTACAAAATCCTTAAGGGGTTGGACAGGCTAGATGCAGGAAGATTGTTCCCGATGTTGGGGAAGTCCAGAACAAGGGGTCACAGTTTAAGGATAAGGGAGAAGTCTTTTAGGACCTAGATGAGAAAGCATTTTTCACACAGAGAGTGGTGAATCTGTGGAATTCTCTGCCACAGAAGGTAGTTGAGGCCAGTTCATTGACTATATTTAAGAGGGAGTTAGATGTGGCCCTTGTGGCTAAAGGGATCAGGGGGTATGGAGGGAAGGCAGGTACGGGATACTGAGTTGGATGATCAGCCATGATCATATTGAATGGCGGTGCAGGTTCGAAGGGCCGAATGGCCTACTCCTGCACCTATTTTCTTTGTTTATATGTGTGCTATCCAATTAAGGGCAGAAATCAGAATCATGTTTTCATCTTTATTGACATGACACCATAATATTTATATAACAGAAAAAAAGAATGTAATGGGCTGGCATGGTGGAGCAGCAGTAGAGTTGCTGCCTAGCAGCACCACAGACCCAGATTGGATCCTGACTACGGGTGCTGTCTGTACAGTATTTGTATATTCTCCTTATGACCACATGGTTTTCTCTGGATATTCCCGTTTCTCCCACATCCAAAAGAAGTGCAGGTTTGTAGGTTAATTGGCTTCTGGAAATTGTCCCTGGCGTGTAGGATACACGTGTAGGATGGTGTAAGGTAGATTGCTGATCAATGTGGACTTGGTGGACCAAAGCCTGTTTCCATATATATATTTTACATAATATCTTAATTTCATTGAACCATATACGGTTGAATATGTGGCATTGTTTTCATCTTGTTTCTAAGGGTAAGGTTGACTGATTTATTTGTGCAGAACAGTGATGGAAGTCTGACTCCTCTTGCCTTATTTTGTATGTTTTTGTTTCTCTATATATATGCATAACAGCATGAATTATAATCTGATTTCCATACATGAATATATTATGGTCATTCATGAAACGGGAATAGTGCCGGAGGATTGGCGTACTGCGCATGTTGTTCCATTGTTAAAAAGGGTTCAAAGAATAAACCTAGCAATTATAGACCTATTAGTTTGACGTCAGTGGTGGGCAAATTAATGGAAAGGATACTTAGAGATAATATATATAAGCATCTGGATAAACAGGGTCTGATCAGGAACAGTCAACATGGATTTGTGCCTGGAAGGTCATGTTTGACAAACCTTCTTGAATTTTTTGAAGCGGTAACTAGGGAAATTGATGAGGGTAAAGCAGTGGATGTTGTCTATATGGATTTCAGTAAGGCCTTTGACAAGGTTCCCCATGGAAGGTTGGTTCAGAAGGTTCAATCTTTGGGTGTTAATGGCGGAGTAGCAAGATGGATTCAACAGTGGCTGAATGGGAGATGTCAGAGAGTAATGGTGGATGGCTGTTTGTCAGGTTGGAAGCCGGGTGACCAGTGGGGTGCCTCAGGGATCTGTGTTGGGTCCACTGTTGTTTGTCATGTACATCAATGATCTGGATGATGGGGTGGAAAATTGGATAAGTAAGTATGCAGATGATACTAAGATAGGTGGTATTGTGGATAATGAAGTAGATTCTCAAAGTCTACAGAGAGATTTGGGCCATTTGGAAAAGTGGGCTGAAAGATGGCAGATGGAGTTTAATGCTGATAAGTGTGAAGTGCTACATCTTGGCAGGACAAATCAAAATAGGACGTACATGGTAAATGGTAGGGAATTGAGGAATGCTGTGGAACAGAGGGATCTAGGAATAACTGTGCATAGTTCCCTGAAGGTGGAATCGCATGTAGATAGGGTGGTAAAGAAAGCCTTTGGTGTGCTGGCCTTTATAAATCAGAGCATTGAATATAGGAGTAGGGAAGTAATGTTAAAATTGTACAAGGCATTGGTAAGACCAATTCTGGAGTATGGTGTACAATTTTGGTCGCCTAGTTATAGGAAGGATGTCAACAAAATAGAGAGAGTACAGAGGAGATTTACTAGAATGTTGCCAGGGTTCCAGCAACTATGTTACAGAGAAAGGTTGAACAAGTTAGGTCTTTATTCTTTGGAGCGCAGAAGGTTAAGGGGGGACTTGATTGAGGTCTTTAAAATGATGAAAGGGATAGACAGAGTTGACGTGGATACGTTTTTCCCATTGAGGGTAGGGAAGATTCAAACAAGAGGGCATGACATGAGAATTAAGGGACAGAAGTTTAGGGGTAACGTGAGGGGGAACTTCTTTACTCAGAGGGTGGTGGCTGTGTGGAATGAGCTTCCAGCAGAAGTGGTGGAGGCAGGATCGATTTTAACATTTAAGAGTAAAGTGGATAGGTATATGGACGTAAAGGGAATGGAGGGGTATGGTCTGAGTGCAGGTAGGTGGGACTAGGGGAAAACAAATGGTCGGCACGGACTGGAAGGGCCGAGAGGGCCTGTTGTAATTGTTATATGGTTATATGGTTATATGCCTTCTTTCTCATTCTAAACTCAATTTCTTACTTCTGAGATAGTCTATCCTCCTTTGCAAATTTATTCACCTTCCTTTTAAAATCTTCCACTGACTCCTCTTGATTTATTACCTGTTGTTTCCTACTTCTGTTACCTCCTCACTGCCTCTCTCTTCTTTTCTCTCTAGGGGAACTAGGGGAAAACAAATGGTCGGCACGGACTGGAAGGGCCGAGAGGGCCTGTCTGTCTCCGTGCTGTAATTGTTATATGGTTATATGTGCTGCACCTGTTGATCAGAGCCTGGCTCTACTGTGGAATGTAATTAGGAATGTAATTTAGCCTAACCTTATTCATACCTAATTCAATTTGAAGCATAAATGTTGCATTCAAGTGTAAGTTAAAAGACTCGCTACAGTATGCACCAGATTGCACAATTTCAAGCTGAAAAATGCAAAAGCTCCTTACCTCCCACATGCTCCCCCCCTCTGTCTCGACGCTCCCACGCAACTCCCTCGCAACTTTCTCACTCTCAACTCTCACCCAATGTTGGCAGCCCTGCCATTCCCCACTGCCAGCCCGCAGTTGACATTTTCTGAATCGCCTCTACGTTAGCAGAGAGAGAGAGAGAGTGAGAGGCAGAGAGAGAGAGACAGAGAGAGACAGAAAGAGAGATACAGACAGAGAGAGAGAGAGAAAGACAGAGAGACAGACAGAGAGTCAGTGATACAGCGTGGAAACAGGCCCTTCGGCCCAACATGCCCACACTGGCCAACATGCGCCATCTAGACTAATCCCATCTGCTGCCCACGTTTGGCCCATATCCCTCCAAACCTGTCCAAGTGTTGTTATAGTCCAAGCCTCAACTACCTCCTCCGGCAGCTCGTTCCATACACCCACCACCCTGTGTGTGGAAAAGATGCCACTCAGATTCCTATTCAAAATTTTCCCACCCCCGCCTCTCTCACCTTAAACCCATGTTGTCTGGTCCTCGATTCCCCTTCTCTGGGCAAGAGATTCTGTGCGTCTACCTGATCTATTTCTCTGGAGATTTTGTACACCTCAATAAGATCACCCCTCATCCTCCTGCGCTCCAAGGAATAGAGCCCCAACCTCTCCCTGTAGCTCACGCCTCTCGAGTCCGGGCAACATCCTCGTAAATCTTCTCCTCGCCCTTTCCAAGCTCAACAGCATCTTTCCTGTAACACGGTGCCCAGAACTGAACGCAATACTCTAAATGCAGCCTCACCAACGACTTGCACAACTGCAACGTGACCTCCCAACCTCTAGACTCAATACAGAGAGAGAGAGAGAGAGAGAGGGACAGAGAGAGAGAGAGGGACAGAGGGAGAGAGAGAGATAGAGGGAGCAGGAGACAGAGAGAGAGAGGGGGAGAGACAGAGAGGCAGAGTGAGAGAGAGAGGCAGAGTGAGAGAGAGAGACAGAGAGAGAGAAAGAGAGAGAGAGAGACAGTGAGAGAGATAGAAAGAGAGAAACAGAGAGAGAGAGAGAGAGAGAAACATAGAGGGACACAGAGAGACAGACAGCGAGAGACGGAGAGAGAGAGAGAGAGACAAAGCGAGAGAGAGAGAGACAGATAGAGACAGAGAGAGAGAGAGAGAGAGAGGGGGACAGAGGGAGAGAGACATAGAGACAGAGGGAGAGACAGCGAGAGACAGAGGGAGAGAGAGAGAGCTATAGAGAGATAAAGAGAGAGAGTGTGGAGGAACTGCAGATGCTGATTTACACAGTGCTGGAGTAACTCTGTCGGTCAAGCAGCATCTCTGGAGAGAAGGAATGGATGACATTTCGAGTTGAGACCCTTCTTCAGTGAGTGTAAGGGAAAAGAGAGAGAGAGAGAGAGAGAGAGAGAGAGAGATAGACAGAGAGAGATAGACAGAGAGAGAGAGACAGAGAGAGACACAGAGTGAGAGAGAGAGCGAGATAGATAGAGAGAGAGGGGGGGGGAAGAGAGATACAGAGAGAGACAGAGACAGATAGAGAGAAAGAGAGACAGACAGAGAGAGAGAGAGAGACAGAAAGAGACAGAGAGATAGAGATATAGATAGAGAGAGAGAGAGAGGGAGAGTCACAGAGAGAGAGAGAGACAATGAGAGAGACAGGGAGAAAGTGAGAGAGAGAAAGAGACAGAGAGACACAGTAAAGGCGGCTGAAAATGAGAAGCTGGTGTGACTTCAGTGTGGGAGGGAGAGACAGAGGGAGAGAGAGAGAGACAGACAGAAAGAGACAGAGAGAGAAAGAGACAGAGAGGGACACAAAGAGACAGACAGAGTGAGAGACAGTGTGAGAGAGAGAGAGAGACAGACAGAGAGAGAGACAGCGAGAGACAGAGAGAGAGAGAGAGATACAGTGCGGAAACAGGCCCTTCAGCCCAACTTTCCCACACCGGCCAACATGCCCCATCTACACTAGTCCCACCCCGACCAACATGCCCATCTACACTATCCTTACCCCGTCGAACATTGCCCATCTACACTACTCCCACCCTGACCAACATGCCCCATCTACACTAGTGTTACCCCGACCGACATGCCCCATCTACACTATTCCCACCCCGACCAACATGCCCAATCTATACAAGAACCAACAGCCCACAATTGGCACATATCCCTCCAAACCTGTCCCATCCATGTACCTGTCCACGTGTTGCGACAGTCCCAGCCTCAACTACCTCCTCCGGCAGCTCGTTCCATACACCCACCACCCTCTGTGTGGAAAAGCTGCCCCTCAGATTCCTATTCAATTTTTCCCACCCCCGCCTCTCTAACCTTGAACACATGTCTTCGGGTCCTCGATTCCCCTACTCTAGTCAAGAGACTCTGTGCGTCTACCCGATCTATTCCTCTGGTGATTTTGTACACCTCTATAAGATCACGACTCTTCCTCCTGCACTCCAAGGAATAGAGTCCCAGCCTGCCCCAACCTCTCCCTGCAGCTCAGGCCCCTCGAATTCCGGCAACATACTCGTAAATATTCTCCGCGCCCTTTCCAAGCTCGACGACATGTTTCCTGTAACACGGTGCCCAGAACTGAATGCAATACTCTAAATGCAGCCCCACCAACGACTTGTACAACTATAACCATATAACCATACAACCATATAACAATTACAGCACGGAAACAGGCCCTCTCGGCCCTTCCAGTCCGTGCCGACCATTTGTTTTCCCCTAGTCCCATCTACCTGCACTCAGACCATACCCCTCCATTCCCTTCACGTCCATATACCTATCCACTTTACTTTTAAATGTTAAAATCGATCCTGCCTCCACCACCTCTGCTGGAAGCTCATTCCACACAGCCACCACCCTCTGAGTAAAGAAGTTCCCCCTCACGTTACCCCTAAACCTCTGTCCCTTAATTCTCATGTCATGCCCTCTTGTTTGAATCTTCCCTACCCTCAATGGGAAAAACGTATCCACGTCAACTCTGTCTATCCCTTTCATCATTTTAAAGACCTCAATCAAGTCCCCCCTTAACCTTCTGCGCTCCAAAGAATAAAGACCTAACTTGTTCAACCTTTCTCTGTAACATAGTTGCTGGAACCCTGGCAACATTCTAGTAAATCTCCTCTGTACTCTCTCTATTTTGTTGACATCCTTCCTATAACTAGGCGACCAAAATTGTACACCATACTCCAGAATTGGTCTTACCAATGCCTTGTACAATTTTAACATTACTTCCCTACTCCTATATTCAATGCTCTGATTTATAAAGGCCAGCACACCAAAGGCTTTCTTTACCACCCTATCTACATGCGATTCCACCTTCAGGGAACTATGCACAGTTATTCCTAGATCCCTCTGTTCCACAGCATTCCTCAATTCCCTACCATTTACCATGTACGTCCTATTTTGATTTGTCCTGCCAAGATGTAGCACTTCACACTTAACAGCATTAAACTCCATCTGCCATCTTTCAGCCCACTTTTCCAAATGGCCCAAATCTCTCTGTAGACTTTGAAAATCTACTTCATTATCCACAACACCACCTATCTTAGTATCATCTGCATACTTACTTATCCAATTTTCCACCCCATCATCCAGATCATTGATGTACATGACAAACAACAGTGGACCCAACACAGATCCCTGAGGCACCCCACTGGTCACCTGGCTACCAACCTGACAAACAGCCATCCACCATTACTCTCTGACATCTCCCATTCAGCCACTGTTGAATCCATCTTGCTACTCCGCCATTAACACCCAAAGATTGAACGTTCTTAACCAACCTTCCATGGGGAACCTTGTCAAAGGCCTTACTGAAATCCATATAGATAACATCCACTGCTTTACCCTCATCAATTTCCCTAGTTACCGCTTCAAAAAATTCAAGAAGGTTTGTCAAACATGACCTTCCAGGCACAAATCCATGTTGACTGTTCCTGATCAGACCCTGTTTATCCAGATGCTTATATATATTATCTCTAAGTATCCTTTCCATTAATTTGCCCACCACTGACGTCAAACTAATAGGTCTATAATTGCTAGGTTTTTTCTTTGAACCCTTTTTAAACAATGGAACAACATGCGCAGTACGCCAATCCTCCGGCACTATTCCCGTTTCTAATGACATTTGAAATATTTCTGTCATAGCTCCTGCTATTTCTACACTAACTTCCCTCAATGTCCTAGGGAATATCCTGTCAGGACCTGGAGACTTATCCACTTTTATATTTTTTCAAAAGTGTCAGTACTTCCTCCTCTTTGAATCTCATAGTTTCCATAGCTACTCTACTCTTTCCCCTTAACTCACCGAGTTCAATATCCTTCTCCTTGGTGAATACCGAAGAAAAGAAATTGTTCAATATCTCCCCCATCTCTTTTGGCTCTGCAGATAGCTGTCCATTCTGGTTCTCTAATGGTCCAATTTTATCCCTCGTTATCCTTTTGCTATTAATATAGCTGTAGAAACCCTTTGGGTTTACTTTCACCTTTATTGCCAAAGCAACCTCATATCTTATTTTAGCCTTCCTAATTTATTTCTTAAGATTCTTTTTACATTCTTTATACTCCTCTAGCACCTCATTTACTCCATGCCTCCTATAATTATTGTATATATCTCTCTTTTTTCGAAACAAGTGTCGAATTTCCCTTGAAAACCATGGCTCTTTCCAATTTTTACTATTTCCTTTCAACCTAACAGGGACATAAAGATTCTGTACTCTTACAATTTCCCCTTTAAATGTCCTCCATTTCTCTTCTACATCCTTCCCATGAAACAAAGTGTCCCAATTCACTCCTTTAAAATCCTTACGCATTCCCTCAAAGTTAGCCTTTCTCCAATCAAAAATCTGTACCCTAGGTCCAGTTCTGACTCTCTCCATAATTATATTGAAACTAATGGTATTGAAATCACTGGTCCCGAAGTGCTCACCAACGCATACCTCCGTCACCTGACCTGCCTCATTTCCTAACAGGAGGTCCAGCACTGCCCGTTCTCTGGTCGATACCTCTATGTACTGCTGCAAAAAACTATCCTGCACACATTTTACAAACTCCAAACCATCCAGCCCATTTACAGAATGTGTTTCCCAGTCTATTTTTGGAAAATTGAAATCTCGACACAATCACTACCTTGTGCTTACTACTAATATCTGCTATCTCCTTACATATTTGCTCCTCCAATTCACGCTCCCCATTTGGCAGTCTATAATACACCTCTAAAAGTGTTGCTACACCGTTCCCACTTCTCAGTTCCACCCAAATAGCCTCCCTAGACGAGCCCTCTAATCTATCCTGCCAAAGCACTGCTGTAATATCTTCTCTGACAAGCAATGCAACACCCCCCCCTCTGGTCCCT
Organism: Okamejei kenojei; assembly: GCA_035221665.1. NCBI lineage: Eukaryota > Metazoa > Chordata > Chondrichthyes > Rajiformes > Rajidae > Okamejei > Okamejei kenojei. The sequence goes on from JAVHYY010000696.1 coordinate 91,129, forward strand.
CCAATTCTATCACACCTGAAGCAACGAAATCCTGGAATATTTAGTTTCCAATCACAGCCCTCCTGCAACCATGTTTCACTGATTGCTTCAACATCATATTTCCAGGTGTCAATCCAGGCTCTAAGTTCGTCCACCCTACTTACAATGCTCCTAGCATTAAAATATACACATTTTAGAAACCCACCATCCCTTATTCTCGGTCTATTATCTTTTTCATCTTTCTCGCCTACATTTTGGATCCGAGTGCTTCCCTTCTCTGCCTCTTGCCCCACACCCTGACCCCTAGCCCCCTCTACCCGAGTCCCTCCCCCCAGCCTTTCTAGTTTAAAGTCTCCCCAGTAGCCTTTGCATGACCGTGACCTCCCAACTTCTAGACTCAATACAGAGAGAGGGAGAAGGAGACAGAGAGAGAGAGACAGAGAGAGAGAAACACTAAGAGACACAGAGAGAGACATATAGAGACAGAGAGAGAGGGACAGAGGGAGACAGAGAGAGAGACAGAGAAACAGAGAGGGAGATGGAGAGAGAGACAGAGAAAGAAAGAGGGAGGAACAGAGAGCGAGAGAGAGACAGAGAGAGAGTGAGACAGAGAGAGGGACGGAGAGAGAGACACACAGAGGGAGGATATATTTGACACTCTCCACATGGAAATCAATAATTTCCAGGCCCAGGGCCCTACTATGTGGAGACCTGAATGCAAGGACCGGATGTGTACCCGATTCCATAGACCCACGGGGCAACAACCATGTGTTCAGTCAAACCCCCTTGTATGTCACATCAACTATCATTAACCGGAACAACCTTGACTGTGAAATAAATGTGAGAGGCCCAGCAGCCATTGGAGCAAGAGGATGAGTCGAGCGCGGGGCTCCGGGCGGTGAGTTTGAAAATCGAGCGCGGGGCTTTACTCCACAGAGGCCCAGGAGCCGTTGGAGCGGGACGAGGAGTCTCCGGGCGGTGAGTTTGAAAATCGAGCGCGGGACTTTACTCCACAGAGGCCCAATACCGTTGGAGCGGGACGAGGAGTCTCCGGGCGGTGAGTTTGAAAATCGAGCGCGGGGCTTTACTCCACAGAGGCCCAGCAGCCGTTGGAGCGGGAGGAACCCAAATCTGTAACGTTCCACACTTCAAAGCAAGTGGTCTGGTGGAAGCCGCTGATTGTAGAAGCGGACTGGAGGAAGCAGCTGATTGGGACAGAGAAAGACAGAGCGACAGACAGACAGACAGACAGACACAGAGAGAGAGACGGAGAGAGACAGATGACAGAGACAGAAATGGAGAGAGAGACAGAGAGAGAGACGGGGAGAGGGACAGAGAGGCAGAGAGAGACAATCAGTGGGATGGAGACAGAGAGGCAGAAAAAGAGGCAGTGGGGGGAAAGAGAAAGAGAGAGAGAGGGAGAGACAGATATAGACAGAGAGAGAGGGGGGGAGAAAGACAGGGAGAGACATAAAGAGAGTGAGAGAGAGAAAGAGAGAGAGAGAGGCAGAGAGAGAGAAACAGAGAGAGAGACACACACACACACAGAAAGACAGATACGGAGAGAGAGAGAGAGACAGAGAGAGGAGAAAGACAGAGAGGGAGAGACAGAGAGAGTGGGAGAGAGAGGCAAAGACAGACAGAGACACAGAGAGAAAGAGAGAGAGTGAGAGACAGAGAGAGAGAGAGGGGGAGAGAGAGACGGAGAAAGAGAGTGAGAGGCAGAGAGACTGGGAGAGAGAGTGAGAGATAGAGAGAAACAGAGAGAGAACACAGAGACAAAGCGAGAGACAAAGAGAGACAGAGAGAGAGTGAGACAGGGAGAGAGAGAGAGAGAGAGCGAGAGAGACAGACACAGAGAGAGACAGAGAGAGGGGCAGAGGGAGAGATATAGAGAGGCAGAGAGAAAGAAAGACAGAGAGAGAGGCAGAGAAACAGAGAGAGAGACAGAGAGCGAGGGAGGGAGACAGAGAGAGAAAGACAGAGAGAGAGAGAGAGGCAGAAAGAGGGAGATAGAGAGAGAGAGAGAGAGAGAGAGACCCACAGAGAGAGACAGAGAGAGGGGGAGGGAGAGAATTAGTCAGGGAGAAAGTGAGTGAGAGGCAGAGAGAGACCGGGAGATGGAGAGAGAGAGAGGGAGAGTGAGAGGCAGAGAGAGAGAGAGAGAGATAGAGACAGAAAGCGAGACAAGGTGAGGGGGAGAGAGACAGAGAGAACCGAGAGAGAGGCAGATAGAGAGAGACGGAGAGAGAGAGAGAGAGGGGAGAACACAGAGGGAGAGAGAAACACACAGACGGAGAGAGAGAGGGAGAGATAGAGACAGAGAGAGAGGCACTGCGAGTGAGACAGAGAGAGAGACTGAGAGAATGACGGGGCAAGAGAGAGAGACAGAGGCAGAGAGAGAGGCAGAAAGACAGAGAGAGAGGGAGGGAGAGAGAGAGAGACAGGCAGAGAGAGAGAGACACACACAGATGGAGCGACAGAGAGCGAGTGAGACAGAGAGAGAGAGTGAGAGGCAGAGAGAGCCCAGGAGAGAGAGAGAGAGAGAGAGAGAGATGGAGAGGAGAGAGAGAGAGAGAGGCAGGGAGAAAGAGATTGAGAGGCAGAGAGTGACCGGGAGACGGAGAGAGTTAGAGATAGAGAGAGATAGAGAGAGACAAAGAGAAACAGAGAGACAGAGAGAAACGGGGAGAGAGAGAGACAGAGAGAGAGACTGTGAGAGACAGAGAGAGAGAGAGAAAGAAACAGAGAGAGACAGGGAGGGAGACAGATAAAGATCGAGGGAGAGGCAGAGACACAGAGAGAGACAGAAAGAGAGACAGAGAGAGGGAGAAAGAACGAGAGACAGACAGAGAGAGAGCCAGAGAGACAGAAGGACAGAAAGAGGGGCATAGAGAAAGATAGGAGAGAGTCGGAGAGAGAGAGAAAGGAAGATAGACAGACAGAGAAAAACAGAGAGAGTGAGAGAGACAGAGAGAAACAGAGAGAGAGAGACAGAGAGAGAGAGGGAGAAAGAGAGAGAGACAGATCGAGAGAGAAATGGAGAGAGAGTGGGAGAGAGAGGTGGAGAGAGACAGAGAGAGAGAGAGGGTGAGAAACAGAGACAGAGAGGGAGACTGAGAGAGAGAGACAGTCAGTGAGAGACGGAGTGAGACGGAGAGAGGCAAAAAGAGAGACAGTGGGATAGAGAGAGAGAAAGAGGGAGACAGAGAGAGAGAGAGGGAGGGAGAGAGATATAGACTGAGATAGAGAGAGAGAGGGTGAGAGACAGAGAGAGGGGGAGAGAGAGAGATGGAGAGAGTGCGAGAAACAGAGAAAGAGAGAGAAAGAGAAAAGGAGAGAGAGAGGGACAGGGACAGAGAGAGAGAGAGAGAGAGAGACAGGGACAAGAGAGAGATCGAGAGAGGGAGAGAGAGAGGCAGACAGAAACAGAGAGAGACAGAGAGAGAGAGTGAGAGAGACAGTGAGTGAGAGAGAGAGAGAGAGAGACAGACAGAGAGAGAGAGAGACAGAGAGAGACAGAGAGAGAGAGAGATGATGAGGCTAAGTTACATTAAAAAAATATAAGAAGATATTAAATTGGTTCCTGGGCTAGCTTGCAGCTTATACTTAGTCTCAAATTAGACTTTTCTCCAATAGAATAATACAGAAAGACAAGTCAGGTTACTGTGTATTGAGATAATGAATGACTTTAAAATGCATCTAGTGTTTAACCATATAACAATTACAGCACGGAGACAGGCCCTCTCGGCCCTTCCAGTCCGTGCCGACCATTTGTTTTCCCCTAGTCCCATCTACCTGCACTCAGACCATACCCCTCCATTCCCTTCACGTCCATATACCTATCCACTTTACTTTTAAATGTTAAAATCGATCCTGCCGCCACCACCTCTGCTGGAAGCTCATTCCACACAGCCACCACCCTCTGAGTAAAGAAGTTCCCCCTCACGTTACCCCTAAACTGCTGTCCCTTAATTCTCATGTCATGCCCTCTTGTTTGAATCTTCCCTACCCTCAATGGGAAAAGCTTATCCACGTCAACTCTGTCTATCCCTTTCATCATTTTAAAGACCTCAATCAAGTCCCCCCTTAACCTTCTGCGCTCCAAAGAATAAAGACCTAACTTGTTCAACCTTTCTCTGTAACATAGTTGCTGGAACCCTGGCAACATTCTAGTAAATCTCCTCTGTACTCTCTCTCTATTTTGTTGACATCCTTCCTATAACTAGGCGACCAAAATTGTACACCATACTCCAGAATTGGTCTTACCAATGCCTTGTACAATTTTAACATTACTTCCCTACTCCTATATTCAATGCTCTGATTTATAAAGGCCAGCACACCAAAGGCTTTCTTTACCACCCTATCTACATGCGATTCCACCTTCAGAGAACTATGCACAGTTATTCCTAGATCCCTCTGTTCCACAGCATTCCTCAATTCCCTACCATTTACCATGTACGTCCTATTTTGATTTGTCCTGCCAAGATGTAGCACTTCACACTTATCAGCATTAAACTCCATCTGCCATCTTTCAGCCCACTTTTCCAAATGGCCCAAATCTCTCTGTAGACTTTGAGAATCTACTTCATTATCCACAATACCACCTATCTTAGTATCATCTGCATACTTACTTATCCAATTTTCCACCCCATCATCCAGATCATTGATGTACATGACAAACAACAGTGGACCCAACACAGATCCCTGAGGCACCCCACTGGTCATCGGCTTCCAACCTGACAAACAGCCATCCACCATTACTCTCTGACATCTCCCATTCAGCCACTGTTGAATCCATCTTGCTACTCTGCCATTAACACCCAAAGATTGAACCTTCTGAACCAACCTTCCATGGGGAACCTTGTCAAAGGCCTTACTGAAATCCATATAGACAACATCCACTGCTTTACCCTCATCAATTTCCCTAGTTACCGCTTCAAAAAATTCAAGAAGGTTTGTCAAACATGACCTTCCAGGCACAAATCCATGTTGACTGTTCCTGATCAGACCCTGTTTATCCAGATGCTTATATATATTATCTCTAAGTATCCTTTCCATTAATTTGCCCACCACTGACGTCAAACTAATAGGTCTGTAATTGCTAGGTTTATTCTTTGAACCTTTTTAAACAATGGAACAACATGCGCAGTACGCCATCCTCCGGCACTATTCCCGTTTCTAATGACATTTGAAATATTTCTGTCATAGCTCCTGCTATTTCTACACTAACTTCCCTCAATGTCCTAGGGAATATCCTGTCAGGACCTGGAGACTTATCCACCTTTATATTTTTCAAAAGTGTCAGTACTTCCTCCTCTTTGAATCTCATAGTTTCCATAGCTACTCTACTTTTTTCCCTTACCTCACAGAGTTCAATATCCTTCTCCTTGGTGAATACCGAAGAAAAGAAATTGTTCAATATCTCCCCCATCTCTTTTGGCTCTGCAGATAGCTGTCCATTCTGGTTCTCTAATGGTCCAATTTTATCCCTCGTTATCCTTTTGCTATTAATATAGCTGTAGAAACCCTTTGGATTTACTTTCACCTTTCTTGCCAAAGCAACCTCATATCTTCTTTTAGCCTTCCTAATTTCTTTCTTAAGATTCTTTTTACATTCTTTATACTCCTCTAGCACCTCAATTTACTCCATGCCTCCTATAATTATTGTAGATATCTCTCTTTTTTTCGAAACAAGTGTCTAATTTCCCTTGAAAACCATGGCTCTTTCCAATTTTTACTATTTCCTTTCAACCTAACAGGGACATAAAGATTCTGTACTCTTACAATTTCCCCTTTAAATGTCCTCCATTTCTCTTCTACATCCTTCCCATGAAACAGTGTCCCAATTCACTCCTTTAAAATCCTCACGCATTCCCTCAAAGTTAGCCTTTCTCCAATCAAAAATCTCCACTCTAGGTCCTGTTCTGACTCGCTCCATAATTATATTGAAACTAATGGTATTGTGGTCACTGGTCCCGAAGTGCTCACCAACGCATACCTCCGTCACCTGTCCTGCCTCATTTCCTAACAGGAGGTCCAGCACTGCCCCTTCTCTGGTCGGTACCTCTATGTACTGCTGCAAAAAACTATCCTGCACACATTTTACAAACTCCAAACCATCCAGCCCATTTACAGAATGTGTTTCCCAGTCTATTTTTGGGAAATTGAAATCTCCCACAATCACTACCTTGTGCTTACTACTAATATCTGCTATCTCCTTACATATTTGCTCTTCCAATTCTCGCTCCCCATTTGGCGGTCTATAGTACACCCCTAAAAGTGTTGCTACACCGTTCCCACTTCTCAGTTCCACCCAAATAGCCTCCCTAGACGAACCCTCTAATCTATCCTGCCAAAGCACTGCTGTAATATCCTCTCTGACAAGCAATGCAACACCTCCACCTCTGGTCCCTCCAATTCTATCACCCCGGAAGCAACGAAATCCTGGAATATTTAGTTTCCAATCACAGCCCTCCTGCAACCATGTTTCACTGATTTGGCAGAGAGGAAGCCAGATTAATCTCAGTAAAGGGTATTGGGACAAATGTTTGATGTTTATGAGGGAGGAAGTGATGAGAGGGGGAACTAGATTGATCTAAGGGATTTTGACGGCTGAGCTATTTGATATGGAGGGTTACACAAAAAGCTGGAGAAACTCAGCGGGTGCAGCAGCATCTAAGGAGCGAAGGAGATAGGCGACGTTTCGGGTCGAGACCCTATTTGACATGGAAATGCCTTGCACCACATGTCCGATGTTTATGAGGGAGGAGATGACTAGAGAGGAAGTTGGATTGATCCCAGTAAGGGGCAATGACAAATGGCTGAAGCCTTTGATGTAATGATCCCACGCAGGCGCATCCTGTAGTGATCTTTATTCTCAGTGTCTGAAGAAGGGTCTCGACCCGAAACGTCGCCTATCTCCTTCGCTCCTTAGATGCTGCTGCACCCGCTGAGTTTCTCCAGCTTTTTGTGTACCCTCGATTCGACAGCATCTGCAGTTCCTTCTTTAAAAAATTTATTCTCAGTACCTCTGACCATGACTAATGTCTGTGGAATGTGTTAAGGTGACAAAAAAAACACTATATAATACAATGTAATTCTGTTGTTCAGAGAAGAGGGCAAGGGCTGTGAAGTGACTGTATTGCTCACTCGACTAGAGTTATCGCTCCCTTCCATCGGCCGATAATAAGTAAAGTTTTGAACTGGTCTACCAAACTGGTTGTGCGTTGTCTGTTTATTAAGAAGCGAACCTGTTTAGTTGTGTTATAGAAGTAACTTTTTTCAGAGATATATAGAGAGAGGGGCAGAGAGAGAGAAACAGAGAGAGAGACAGAGAGGCAGACAGAGAGAAATGGAGAGAGAGACAGAGAGAGAGGGAGAAAGAGAGAGAGACAGATAGAGGGAGAGAGAAACGGAGAGAGAGGCAGAGAGTGAGATGGAGAGAGAGAGACGGTGAGAACCAGAGAGACAGAGAGAGAGACAGAGAGAGAAAGAGAGAGAGACAGAGTGAGAGAAAGAAACAATGGTTCTGAACTTAAACAAAGGTAACTTTGAAGGTATGAGACATGAATTGGCCAAGTTAGACTGGCAAGTGATTCTTAAAGAGTTGATAGCGGATGTACAATGGAAGGTATTTAAAGACTGCAATTTAAAGACAACAATTCTTCATCCCAGTTTGGCAAAAGAATAAATCAGGGAAGATAGTGCATCCATGGATAACAAGGAAAATTAGGGATAGTATAAAAACAAAAGATGAAGCATACAAATCAGCCAGAAAAAGCAGCCTACCAGAGGACTGGGAGAAATTCAGAGTCCAGCAGAGGAGGACAAAGGGCATAATTAGGAAAGGGAAAATAGATTATGAAAGAAAACTGGCAGGGAACATAAAAACTGACTGCAGTTATAGATATGTGATGAGAAAGAGATTAGTTAAAACAAATGTAGGTCCCTTGCAGTCAGAAACGGGTGAATTGATCATGGGGAACAACAACTACTTTGGTTCTGTCTTCACTAAGGAAGACATAAATAATTTGCCGGAAATAGCAGGGGATCGTGGGTCAAATGAGATGGAGGAACTGAGTGAAATTCAGGTTAGCCGGGAAGTGGTGTTGGGTAAATTGAATGGATTAAAGGCCAATAAATCCCCAGGGCCAGATAGTCTGCATCCCAGAGTACTCAAGGAAGTAGCCACATAAATAGTGGATGCATTAGTGATAATTTTTCAAAGCTCCTTAGATTCTGGAGTAGTTCCTGAGGATTGCAGGGTAGCTAATGTAACTCCACTTTAAAAAAAAAAGAGGCAGAAAGAAAACGGGGAATTACAGACCAGTTAGTCTAACATCGGTAGTGGGGAAACTGCTAGAGTCAGTTATTAAAGATGGGATAGCAGTACATTTGGAAAGTGGTGAAATCATTGGACAAAGTCAGCTTGGATTTAAGAAAGGTAAATCATGTCTGACGAATCTTATAGAATTTTTCGAGGATGTAACAAGTAGAGTGGATAAGGGAGAACCAGTGGATGTGTTATATCTAGACTTTCAGAAGGCTTTCGACAAGGTCCCACATAAGAGATTAGTATACAAACTTAAAGCACACGGTATTGGGAGTTCAGTATTGATGTGGATAGAGAACTGTCTGGCAGACAGGAAGCAGAGGGTAGGAGTAAACGGGTCCTTTTCAGAATGGCAGGCAGTGACTAGTGGGGTACTGCAAGGCTCAGTGCTGGGACCCCAGCTATTAACAATATATATTAATGATTTGGACGAGGGAATTGAATGCAACATCTCCAAGTTTGCGGATGACACTAAGCTGGGGGGTAGTGTTAGGTGTGAGGGGGATGCTACGAGGCTGCAAGGTGACTTGGATAGGCAGGTTGAGTGGGCAAATGCATGGCAGATGCAGTATAATGTGGATAAACGTGAGGTAATGCACTTTGGTGGCAAAAGGGATGAAAGGGATAGACAGAGTTGACGTGGATACGTTTTTCCCATTGAGAGTAGGGAAGATTCAAACAAGAGGGCATGACATGAGAATTAAGGGACAGAGGTTTCGGGGTAACGTGAGGGGAGACGTTCTTTACTCAGAGGGTGGTGGCTGTGTGGAATCAGCTTCCAGCAGAAGTGGTGGAGGCAGGATCGATTTTAACATTAAAGGTAAAGTGGATAGGTATATGGACGTGAAGGGAATGGAGGGGTATGGTCTGAGTGCAGGTAGATGGGACTAGGGGAAAACAAATGGTCGGCACGGACTGGAAGGGCCGAGAGGGCCTGTTTCCGTGCTGTAATTGTTATATGGTTATATGGTTATGGTTAAAAGCAGGAGGGTGGACTATTATCTGAATGGTGGCAAATTAGGAAAGGGGGAGATGCAACGAGACCTGGGTGTCATGGTACTCCAATAATTGAAAGTAGGCATGCAGGTGCAGCAGGCAGTGAAGAAAGCAAACGGAGTGAGAGGCAGAGAGAGACTGGGAGAGGGAGAGAGTGTGAGACATAGAGAGAGATAGACAGAGACAGAGAGCGAGAGAGACGGGGAGAGAGAGACAGAGGGAGCGAGAGAGAAAGAGAGAGATAGTCAGAGAGAGGGACAGAGACAGAGAGAAACAGAGAAAAAGACAGAGATAGAAGCAGAAAGAGATAGAGAGAGAGAGAGAAAGAAAGACACAGAGAGAGACAGACAGAGAGAAATAGAGAGAGAGAGAGAGAGAGAAATTGGATGAGAGAGAGAGACAGAGAGAGAGAGGGAGACAGAGAGAGAGAGAGGGAGAAAGAGAGCGAGACAGGTAATGAAATAGAGAAACGGAGAGAGAGAGAGAGAGATAGAGAGAGACGGAGAGAGGGAGACGGTGAGAAACAGAGAGAGAGCGACTGGGAGACAGAGACAGAGAGAGAGAGTCAGTGAGAGAGAGAGTGAGAGATAGAGAGAGAGGCAGAAAGAGAGACAATGAGAGAGAGAGAGACATAGAGAGAGTAAGAGAGTGAGGGACAGAGATAGAGGGGAGAGAGACTGAGAGAACGAGTGAGAGACACAGAGAAAGAGACAGGGTGAGGGAGACAGATAGAGAGAGACAAAGAGAGAGGGATACAGACAGACAGAAAGCGAGGGACAGAGAGAGAGATAGAGGAACAGAGATAGGCAAAGACAAAGAGACAGAGAAGGACAGAGAGAGAGATAAAGAAGAGAGAGAGAGAGAAAGAGAGACATAGAAAGAGTGAGAGAGACAGAGAGTGACAGAGAGAGAGAGAGACCGAGCAGTAGACAGAGATAGAGAGAGAGAGGGGCGTGAGAGAGGGACAGGGAGAGAAAATGACAGACAGAGGGAGAGAGACAGATAAAGAGATGCAGAGACAGAGAGAGAAACAGAGAGACACACATTGGGAGAGACATAGAGAGGGGAGAGAGACAGAGAGGGGGAGAGAGAGGGAGAGATAGAGAGAGAGGGAGACAGGCAGAGAGAGATAGAGAAACCGCAATCAATCGCGTTCCACAAAATCCCACTCGCAACATGATTAAATGGCCATTAATTTACGGGAATTAAACACTAAATTCCTTCCATTTGGCCTATAAATTAATGACAATGAGAGTTTAAAAATCATATTATATCGTGGAATTTTTGTGTGAATGTTATTTGGACACTTAGGCTATTTAAAAATGTTAACCTTTTCTTAAGAAATGATAGATGTTTAGATCTAGTAATTGAATTTTGTAATTAGATACAATTAGGTAACTAACTAATATGCTTTAATTTCAGGTCATCCAAATAAGATTGTTTGATATTTGTTTCAGAATGCTTCAGTATATAATAAGTGAAATTTCATTCAGTTCTCCTAATTTTTAAGAAAGTTATGGGCTTTTGACTGTCCTCGATCACAGCTTTTGAGTTAAGTCAATGGAAAAGGAAGCGGGAACAAGATGCTAATTTCAGAGTATGAAAATTGCCACAACTTTTTTAATACTGAAGATATGAAAGTAAATTAGGTGTCAAATTAAACTTATTTTTATGCTTTATCTGATGGGATAAATTGCAGACTTGATTTTTTAAAACTCAACATTTTGTAACATTGCTTCAATATGTGGTAGTAATGTCCTGTTTGCCAGCTTGTTGACCCTCTGTGTTCCCCTCCTGCAGGGTTTAGGAGCCGTTGCTGTGGGCAGAGAGATGGGGACATGAGCAGCCATTGAGGGCGGCCAGGCTGTCGGTGAGCACCCCACCCCCCCATCTGCCTGGTGTGCGGGCTGAGCTTCGAGGGACTGAGCTTCGATGGAGGATCACATGACGGGGCACAACAAGGAGAAGCGTTATGAGTGTGACGTGTGTGGCAAGGCCTGGCAGAAGCCATGCCTGCTAGAGATCCACCGGCGGGTTCACACGGGAGAACGCCCCTTCGACTGCCCGGAGTGCGGCAAGAGCTTCATCCGCTATGGCAACCTGCTGCAGCACAACCGCGTGCACTCCGGCGAGAGGCTCTTCACCTGCTCCGATTGCGGCAAAGGATTCAAGTCGTCCAAGCACCTGAAAGTGCACGGGCGCGTGCACACCGAGGAGCACCCCTACACCTGCAGCGAATGTGGCAAGACCTTCACCCGCTCTGACAAACTGCTGGTGCACCAGCGCACCCACACCGGTGAGCATCTCTACACCTGCGCCCAGTGCAGCAAGGGCTTCACATGCTCTGACAGCCTGCTGGAGCACCAGTGCATCCACACCAGCGAGTGGCCCTACACCTGCGCCCAGTGTGGCAAGGGCTTCACCCGCCCCAGTACCCTGCTGGAGCACCAGCGCACCCACACCGGCGAGCGCCCCTACACCTGCGCACAGTGCGGCAAGGGCTTCGCCAGCTCCGGCGACCTGCTGCAGCACCAGCGCACCCACACCGGGGAGCGCCCCTACATCTGCGCCCAGTGTGGCAAGGGCTTCGCCAGCTCCGGCAACCTGCGGCAGCACCAGCGCACTCCACACCGGGGAGCGGCCCTACTCCTGCGCCCAGTGCGGCAAGGCCTTCACCAGCTCTGGCAACCTGCTGAAGCACCAACGCACCCACACCGGCGAGCGCCCCTACACCTGCGCCCAGTGCGGCAAGGGCTTCACCAGCTCTGGCAACCTGCTGAAGCACCAGCACACCCACACCAGCGAGCGCCCCTATACCTGCGCCCAGTGCGGCAAGGGCTTCGCCAACTCCGGCAACCTGCTGAAGCACCAGCGCACCCACACCGGGGAGCGGCCCTACACCTGCGCCCAGTGCGGCAAGCGCTTCACCAGCTCTGGCAGCCTGCTGAAGCACCAACGCACCCACACCGGGGAGCGGCCCTACACCTGCAGCGAATGTGGCAAGACCTTCACCCGCTCTGACAAACTGCTGGTGCACCAGCGCATCCACACCGGTGAGCATCTCTACACCTGCGCCCAGTGCAGCAAGGGCTTCACACGCTCTGACAGCCTGCGGGAGCACCAGTGCATCCACACCAGCGAGTGGCCCTACACCTGCGCCCAGTGTGGCAAGGGCTTCACCCGCCCCAGTACCCTGCTGGAGCACCAGCGCACCCACACCGGCGAGCGCCCCTACACCTGCGCACAGTGCGGCAAGGGCTTCACACGCTCTGACAGCCTGCGGGAGCACCAGTGCATCCACACCAGCGAGTGGCCCTACACCTGCGCCCAGTGTGGCAAGGGCTTCACCCGCCCCAGTACCCTGCTGGAGCACCAGCGCACCCACACCGGCGAGCGCCCCTACACCTGCGCACAGTGCGGCAAGGGCTTCACCAGCTCTGGCAACCTGCTGAAGCACCAGCGCACCCACACCGGGGAGCGGCCCTACACCTGCGCCCAGTGCGGCAAGCGCTTCACCAGCTCTGGCAACCTGCTGAAGCACCAGCGCACCCACACCGGGGAGCGGCCCTACACCTGCGCCCAGTGCGGCAAGGGCTTCAACTGCTCCAGCAACCTGCTGGTGCATCAGTGCACACACACTGGCGAGCGCCCCTACACCTGCGCCCAGTGCGGCAAGGGCTTCACCAGCTCCTACAAGCTGCTGTACCACCAGCACGTGCACGCCGGTGACCGTCCCGTTCCCAGCCCAGTGTGTGGAGAGCGCTTTGCTATGACCTCCCACGCCTTGTCGCACCAGCGCGTGCACACTAGTGGCCAGCCCTACGACTGCCCGTACTGCGGTGAGGAGTTTGACAGCTCACGAAGGTTGCGGCAGCACCGGCGGACCCACGTCGGCGAGCAGCTGCTCCCACTGTGACAAGAGAAGCATGGGGGCTGCGTGAGCACTAGTGGTTACACAACGGAGAGAGACCCATTGTGTGCGCTGAGTGTGGCAAGGGTTTCACCCGTATGTTTCACACACTCCCTCTGTCTATCCCTCTCACATGCTCACACACTCCTCCTCCCTCTCACACACACACTCCCCCTCCATCTCACACACACACTCCCCCTCTCTCTCACACACACACACACACTCCTCCCCTCTCTCACACACACACTCCCCCTCTCTCTCACACAGTCCCTCTCTCTTGCTCTTTCACACACACAGTCCCGCTTTCTCTCACACACAAACACTACCTTTCCCTCACACACACTCCCTTTCTCTCTCACACACACTCTCTCATGCATGCACTATCACACACACACTCTCACACACACATGCCGAACACCTCCGCTCGGTTCGCAATAACCAACCTGATCTCCCGGTGGCTCAGCACTTCAACTCCCGCTCCCAATCCGAATCTGACCTTTCTGTCCTGGGCCTCCTCCATGGCCAGAGTAAATTGGAGGAGCAGCACCTCATATTTCGCTTGGGTAGTTTGCACCCCTGAGGTAGGAACATTGACTTCTCAAATTTAATGTAGTCCCTACTTTCTTCTCCCCTTCTCAGCTCTCCATCAGCCCTCTGGCTCCACCTCTTCCTTTCTTCTTCCCGCCTCCCCCACCCTCATATCAGTCTGAAGAAGGCTTTTGACCCGACACGTTGCCTATTTCCTTCACGCCATAGATGCTGCCTCACCCACTAAGTTTCTCCAGCACTTTTGTCTCCCTTCGATTTTCCAGCATCTGCAGTTCCTTCTTAGGCATTTTAAAGTGTTTTTTTAAGAAAGCCTTGACGCATTTGTGCCTTACGTTATGAATAAAGCAAGTTTATCCTGACCTCACTGTGAAAGAGTTTAATTTGGTCAAGTTTGGTTCGTAAATTAAAAATGGAGATTTGCTGAAAAACAGAGAGCAGTCAAATGTCAAAGAGAATTTTCCCAGCAGAATAAATTCTGGGAAACTCCACACTTCAGCAGCGTTTTGGAAACATTGACTGGAATGTGTTTGCAGCTCAGGCACTGGACCCCTATCAGTTTGCCTACCACAAGAACAGGAGTACGGAGGATGCCATCTCAACGGCACTCCACTCCGCCCTCTCCCACCTCGACAACAGAGACACCTACATGAGAATGCTGTTCATCGACTATAGCTCAGCATTCAACACCATTATCCCCTCAAGACTGATCACCAAACTCTGCAACCTGAGGCATCAACCCCTCCCTCTGCAACTGGTTACTGGACTTTCTAACGAACAGACCCCAGTCTGTTAGGTTGGACAACCACACCTCTTCAACCCTCACCTTGAACACCGGCATTCCACAGGGCTGTGTACTGAGCCCCCTACTCTACTCCCTCTTCACCTACGACTGCACACCTGTACATGGTTCTAACACCAGCATTAAGTTTGCAGATGATACAACAATGATTGGCCTCATCAGCGACAACAATGAGTCGGCCTATAGGGTGGAGGTTCAGCTCCTAGCAGCATGGTGCGCTGACAACAACTTGGCCCTTAACTCCAAGAAGACCAAGGAGCTCATTGTGGACTATAGAAGGTCTAGGGGCTACATGCACTCTCACATCCATATTAACGGGACGGAGGTGGAACGTGTTTCCAGCTTCAGGTTTCTGGGGGTCAACCTCTCTGATGACCTCTCTTGGACCCACAATACCTCCACACTGGTCAAGAAAGCTCACCAGCGTCTCTTCTTCCTGAGGAGACTAAAGAAGGTCCATCTGTCTCCTCAGATTCTGGTGAACTTCTACTGCTGCACCATTGAAGCATCCTTACCAACTGTATCACAGTATGGTATGGCAACTGCTCTGTCTCCGACCGGACAGCACTGCAGAGGGTGGTGAAATCTGCATTATAGACCACCCTATACTCCATTATAGACCACCCTAATCATGATGCAAGACGTAAAAGTGAACACTGGGGGTGAAGGAATTACATTTTGCAGTTGGAATGTTAAGGGAATTAATGAACCCATTAAGAGAGGCAAAGTATTAACTCACCTAAAATCGCTCAAAACAGACATAATTTTCCTCCAAGAGACTCACCTTAAAAAGGAAGCGCAATACAGATTGAAAACAAAATGGATTGCCCAAACGTATCATTCCTCATTCACACATAAATCTAGAGGAGTTGCAATTCTAATTCGTAAAGGTATACCGTTTAAACATATATCAACTACAGTAGATACTGATGGTAGATATATCATAGTAGTAGGCGAATTATATTCAAAAAAAGTGACTCTCCTTAATATATATGGACCCAATTTTGATAGTCCGTGGTTTTTCAAGAGAATACTGAATATTATTCCGGAATGTACACAAAATAATTTAATAATTGGTGGAGATTTAAATTGTACACTGGATCCATATTTAGACAGATCATCAACTCAGAGAAAGTCAAAATCTCTGTCAAGTGAATTTTTAAACTCATATATAAATAATACCAATATTAAGGATATCTGGAGAATTGAAAACCCATCCGGAAGAGAATACTCATCTATGCATAAAACATATTCAAGGATAGATTATTTCTTAGTAGACTCTAAACTAATTCCATTTACTTATAAATCACAATATCGAAATATTATAATTTCGGATCATGCCCCATTAACGTTTATGATAAAACTAAATGGAATGGACAAGAAACAGACACAATGGAGACTTAATCCTCAAATTTTAAAAGAACAGGTATGTTGTGAATATCTTGTAAAACAGATTAATATGTTCTTCGTGGTCAATGCCAACCCTAAATCTCTGCTTCCCTTCTCTGGGAAACATTCAAAGCATTTACACGAGGGGTATTAATCTCCTCTCAGGCATTTCTTAACAAAGAGAATAGAGCTAAACACCAGACATTGGAATTGGAAATAAGACAATCAGACATAGAAAATGCAAGAGCACCCTCATTGGTAAAACATAATAAAATAGCTGCACTGAAATATGTTAAATAAAATATACTCTGACCAAATAATAAAACTTTATCAACATACAAAACAATTAAATTTTGAATTTGGTGATAAACCACATAAATTATTGGCACGCCAGCTTCGAAAACTGGATGGAGAAAAAATTATTCATAAGATTAGATCAGAAAAGGGAAAAATACTAACACTCCCCAAAGATATTAATGACAGATTTTTACAATACTATCAAGATCTTTATTCAACTAAAGTGACACAACAATCAATAGGAATGGAAGCATTTTTACAGAAATGCAACCTTAAAGGCTTAGATCTGCAAAAACAAGAATTATTAGGAGCTGAAATAACGACCAAAGATATTGAAGAGTCAATTAGATCTTTAAAAAATGGAAAGGCCGCCGGCCCTGATGGCCTAAGTTCTGAATTCTATTAAAAAATTTATGATCTGATTTCTCCACGCTTACAAACACTGTATAAACATGTTTATACTCAACAGCAACTCCCGGAAACTTTAAATGAATCTACAATAATACTTATACCTAAAATTGATAAGGATCTAGAAGACCCGGCCTCATATAGAGCAATAGCTCTATTAAATACTGATCAGAAAATATTAACTAAAATCCTTTCTAATAGATTGAGCTTAGTAATTAACAAATTAATACACCCTGATCAAACAGGTTTTATCCCAAAACGTCATTCATTTTATAATCTTAGACGATTGTTTAATATTATATATTCAAACAGAATTACTAATGCAGACCTAGCAATTATATCGCTAGATGCTGAAAAAGCCTTCGATCAAGTAGAATGGCCATATTTATTTTCAGTGATGGAAAAATTTCAATTGGGAGAGAAGTACTGTGCATGGGTTAAATTGTTATATTCTAACCCAACAGCTAGAATACTAACAAATCAAATGTTATCAACTAAATTGAATCTTTCCAGAGGTTGTAGACAAGGATGTTCGTTATCTCCATTATTATTCGTTTTAGCAATTGAACCACTTGCAGAAAATGTCAGATCTAATCCAGAAATACATGGGTACAATACTAAAGATACAATGAATAAAATTTCGCTATATGCAGATGATGTCCTAATATAAATTACAAAGCCGGAAATTAGTATTCCAAATTTATTAAATCTAATAACTCCATTCGGTAATTTCTCAGGATATAGAATTAATTGGAATAAAAGCGAAATCATGTCAATAACGGATCATAATATACATATGCTACAACAATCACCTTTTAAAATAGTTGACGAAAAATTTAAATATCTAGGTATTTATGTAACTAAGGGGTATAGTTCTTTATTTAAATCAAATTTTCCACCTTTAATGAATAAACTAAATAAGAATATTCAATACTGGAAAACACTTCCTATTTCAATGTTCGGTAGAATTAATGCTATAAAAACGATTTTTCTACCGCAATTATTGTACCTATTTCAATCAATCCCGATATATATTCCAAAATCTTTCTTTTAAAAAGTAGACTCTACTGTTACAAGTTTCATCTGGGACTACAAGAATCATAGAATAAATAAAAAACATTTATGTAAATCAAAGATTAATGGAGGTTTAGCTCGACCAAACTTTTTGTTTTATTTCTGGGCAGTTTATATTAAAAACATGAATTTTTGGCTGGAAGAAATGGATCAACAACCAGAATGGTTAAGGATGGAAAAGGAGGATTGTCTACCTTTTGAAATCGGTTCGATTATATTTGCACTGACAAAATTGCACAAAAAAACTTATGGGGAAAACCCTATAATATATAGTGGTACACGAATCTGGAAACAACTTGAAAAGGCTCTAAAACTGGATAATATACCACTTTATCTCCCTATTGTAAACAATCCCTTATTCAAACCTTCCATGCTAGATAAAGGCTTTATACAATGGAAAAACTATGGAATCAAAAGGGTGGAACACCTTTACAAGAAAGGCACTTATCTGTCATTTCAGGAACTGCAACAGATTTATGGATTACACTCAAATGATTGTTTTCGATACCTACAACTCAGAGATTATGTTAGGTCAAATACACAAGATTATAGGAATAGGGAAGCAGAAATCCTAGATGAATGTCTGAATAAGCATCCTAACACAGAAAAATTAATAACATATTTACAACACCCTTTTAGATAGTGAGATACCATCAACGGAATCATATAGACACACATGGGAAAATGAAATAAATCAATCCATAACGAAAGATATATAGGACAAAAGTTTACAATACATACATCAATGCTCGCTAAACTCTGCAGACACGCTCTAATACAATTTAAAGTTTTACATAGATTACATTATTCCAAAGTCAAATTAAATAGAATCTTTCCACAAATATCGTCTACCTGTGATAAATGTCAACATCCAGAGGCTAATTTAACACATACCTTTGCAAATTGTATAAAAATTAAGAATTTCTGGACTGAGATTTTTAGAATAACTTCTCAAGTTATTAATACTAAATTGGATCCGGACCCAAAATTAATAATACTTGGAACATCAGAACAAAGTTTAACTCTTACAAGTCAAATAAATTTCCTATATTACAATATAATAATTGGGAAGAAATTAATATTAAAATTTTGGAAAGGCCCTATATCCCCCACAATTAAAATGTGGATTATGGAAATGTCGGAGACCCTACACCTGGAAAGAATCAGATTTGCCTTAATGGACAAACAAGAAGTTTTTGTTAGAACATGGTCTTCTTTCATTGATTACTTAAAAGGGTAGAATGGTTCGGCAGGGAACCCTAACGGAAACTTGGATTTAGGAATAGATGAAAAGTTATATCTTATATTCCTTGATCTTATCTCCTACGATGTATTAATAGTAAATTATTCCTTTCTTTATGATTTTCTTTATTGATGTTGATTTTTATTTTATTTTTCTTACTGTTCTCCTCTCTTTATAAAAAAAACTATTAGAGTCAAAATGATACACTTGATAGTATTAATAACAACATATAACATATAACATATAACATATAACAATTACAGCACGGAAACAGGCCCTCTCGGCCCTTCCAGTCCGTGCCGACCATTTGTTTTCCCCTAGTCCCATCTACCTGCGCTCAGACCATACCCCTCCATTCCCTTCACGTCCATATACCTATCCACTTTACTCTTGAATGTTAAAATCGATCCTGCCTCCACCACTTCTGCTGGAAGTTCATTCCACACAGCCAACACGCTCTGAGTAAAGAAGTTCCCCCTCACGTTACCCCGAAACTTCAGTCCCTTAATTCTCATGTCATGCCCTCTTGTTTGAATCTTCCCTACCCTCAATGGGAAAAACGTATCCACGTCAACTCTGTCTATCCCTTTCATCATTTTAAAGACCTCAATCAAGTCCCCCCTTAACCTTCTGCGCTCCAAAGAATAAAGACCTAACTTGTTCAACCTTTCTCTGTAACATAGTTGCTGGAACCCTGGCAACATTCTAGTAAATCTCCTCTGTACTCTCTCTATTTTGTTGACATCCTTCCTATAACTAGGCGACCAAAATTGTACACCATACACCAGAATTGGTCTTACCAATGCCTTGTACAATTTTAACATTACTTCCCTACTCCTATATTCAATGCTCTGATTTATAAAGGCTAATGTATGCTTGTTGAACATGAAATATTGCTATCATAACATATGTTTGCTAAATCACTGTCTAAATACTCTAATAAAATATATATTCAAAAAAAAAAAGAAAGCTCACCAGCGTCTCTTCTTCCTAAGGAGACTAAAGGTAGGGTAGGGAAAAGAAGAGGAGGGCAGTAGTAATAGGGGACTCTATAGTTATGGGGTCAGATAGGCGATTCTGTGGATGCAGTCAGGAGACCCGGATGGTAGTTTGCCTCCCTGGTGCCAGGGTCTGGAATGTGTCTGAATGTGTCCTAGATATCCTGAAAGGGAGGGAGAGGAGCCAGAGGTCATGGTACATATAGGTACCAATGACATGGGTAGAAAAAGAGAAGAGGTCCTGAAAGGAGAATTTAGGGAATTAGGAGGAGAGTTAAGGATAAGGACCGCAAAGGTAACAATCTCAGGATTACTGCCTGTGCCACGCAACAGTGAGAGTAGGAATGGAGTGAGGTGGAGGATAATATATATAAGCATCTGGATAAACAGGGTCTGATCAGGAACAGTCAACATGGATTTGTGCCTGGAAGGTCATGTTTGACAAACCATCTTGAATTTTTTGAAGCGGTAACTAGGGAAATTGATGAGGGTAAAGCAGTGGATGTTGTCTATATGGATTTCAGTAAGGCCTTTGACAAGGTTCCCCATGGAAGGTTGGTTCAGAAGGTTCAATCTTTGGGTGTTAATGGCGGAGTAGCAAGATGGATTCAACAGTGGCTGAATGGGAGATGTCAGAGAGTAATGGTGGATGGCTGTTTGTCAGGTTGGAAGCCGGTGACCAGTGGGGTGCCTCAGGGATCTGTGTTGGGTCCACTGTTGTTTGTCATGTACATCAATGATCTGGATGATGGGGTTGAAAATTGGATAAGTAAGTATGCAGATGATACTAAGATAGGTGGTGTTGTGGATAATGAAGTAGATTTTCAAAGTCTACAGAGAGATTTGGGCCATTTGGAAAAGTGGGCTGAAAGATGGCAGATGGAGTTTAATGCTGATAAGTGTGAAGTGCTACACCTTGGCAGGACAAATCAAAATAGGACGTACATGGTAAATGGTAGGGAATTGAGGAATGCTGTGGAACAGAGGGATCTAGGAATAACTGTGCATAGTTCCCTGAAGATGGAATCGCATGTAGATGGGGTGGTAAAGAAAGCCTTTGGTGTGCTGGCCTTTATAAATCAGAGCATTGAATATAGGAGTAGGGAAGTAATGTTAAAATTGTACAAGGCATTGGGAAGACCAATTCTGGAGTATGGTGTACAACTTTGGTCGCCTAGTTATAGGAAGGATGTCAACAAAATAGAGAGAGTACAGAGGAGATTTACTAGAATGTTGCCAGGGTTCCAGCAACTATGTTACAGAGAAAGGTTGAACAAGTTATGTCTTTATTCTTTGGAGCGCAGAAGGTTAAGGGGGGACTTGATTGAGGTCTTTAAAATGATGAAAGGGATAGACAGAGTTGATGTGGATAAGCTTTTCCCATTGAGGGTAGGGAAGATTCAAACAAGAGGGCATGACATGAGAATTAAGGGACAGAAGTTTAGGGGTAACGTGCGGGGGAACTTCTTTACTCAGAGGGTGGTGGCTGTGTGGAATGAGCTTCCAGCAGAAGTGGTGGAGGCAGGATCGATTTTAACATTTAAAAGTAAAGTGGATAGGTATATGGACGTGAAGGGAATGGAGGGGTATGGTCTGAGTGCAGGTAGATGGGACTAGGGGAAAACAAATGGTCGGCACGGACTGGAAGGGCCGAGAGGGCCTGTCTCCGTGCTGTAATTGTTATATGGTTATATTTAAAAAAGGAGTGAATTGGGACATTTTGTTTTCTTGGAAGGATATAGCAGAGAAATGGAGGACATTTAAAGATGACATTTTAAGAGTACAGAATCTTTATGTCCCTGTTCGGTTGAAAGGAAATAGTAATAATTGGAAATTGGACACTTGGTTCGGAAAAAGAGAGAGCTACAATAATTACATAGAAACATAGAAAATAGGTGAGGGAGGAGACCATTCGGCCCTTCGAACCAGCACTGCCATTCATTGCGATCACGGCTGATCGTCCGCTGTCAATAACCTGTGCCTGACTTCTCCCCATATCCCTTATAACCATATAACAATTACAGCACGGAAACAGGCCCTCTCGGCCCTTCCAGTCCATGCCGACCATTTGTTTTCCCCTAATCCCTTGACTTTACCAGCCCCTAGAGCTCTATCCAACTCTCTCTTAAATCCATCCATTATAGGCAGCATGGAGTAAATGAGGTGCTTGAGGAGTGTAAAGAATGTAAAAAGTATCTTAAGAAAGAAATTAGAAAAACTCAAAGAAGATATGAGGTTGCTTTGGCAGTAAGGTGAAAGTAAATCCAAAGGGTTTCTACAGCTATATTAATAACAAAAGGATAACGAGGGATAAAATTGGCCCATTAGAGAGTCAGAGTGGACAGCTATCTGCTGAGCCAAAAGAGATGGGGGAGATATAGAACAATTTATTTTCTTCAGTATTCACCAAAAGAAGGATATTGAATTATGTGAGGTAAGGGAAACAAGTAGAGTAGCTATGGAAACTATGAGATTCAAAGAAGAGGAACTACTGACACATTTTAATAATATAAAAGTGGATAAGTCTCCAGGTCCTGACAGGATATTCCCTAGGACATTGAGAGAAGTTATTGTAGAAATAGCAGGGGCTATTTCAAATTTCATTAGAAACGGGAATGGTGCCGGAGAATTGGCGTACTGCTCATGTCGTTCCATTGTTTAAAAAGGGGTCTAAGAGTAAACCTAGCAATTATAGACCTGTTAGTTTGACGTCGGTGGTGGGAAAATTAATGGAAAGGATACTTAGAGATAATATATATAAGCATCTGGATAAACAGGGTCTGATTAGGAACAGTCAACATGAATTTGTGCCTGGAAGGTCATGTTTGACCAATCTTCTTGAAATTTTTGAAGAGGTTACTAGGAAAATTGATGAGGGTAAAGCGGTGGATGGACTTCAATAAGGCCTTTGACAAGATTCCACATGGAAGGTTGGTTAAATCGGTTTGATTGTTGGGTATTAATAGTGGAGTAGAAAGATGGATTCAACAGTGGCTAATGGGAGATACCAGAGAGTAATGGTGGATGGCTGTTTGTCAGGTTGGAGGCTGGTGACTAGTGGGGTGCCTCAGGGATCTGTGTTGGGTCCACTGTTGTTTGTCATGTACATCAATGATCTGGATAATAGTGTGGTAAATTGGATTAGTAAGTATGCAGATGATACTAAGATAGGTGGTGTTGTGGATAATGAAGTAGATTTTCAAAGTCTACGGAGAGATTTAGGCCATTTGGATGAGTGAGCTGAAAGATGGCAGAAGGAGTTTAATGCTGATAAGTGTGAGGTGCTACATCTTGGCAGGACAAATCAAAATGGGACGTAAATGGTAGGGAATTGAGGAATGCAGTTGAACTGAGGGATCTAGGAATAACTGTGCATAGTTTCCTGAAGGTGGAATCTCATGTAGATAGGGTGGTAAAGAAAGCCTTTGGTGTGCTGGCCTTTATAAATCAGAGCATTGAATATAGGAGTAGGGAAGTAATGTTAAAATTGTACAAGGCATTGGTAAGGACAATTCTGGAGTATGGTGTACAATTTTGGTCGCCTAGTTATAGGAAGGATGTCAACAAAATAGAGAGAGTACAGAGGAGATTTACTAGAATGTTGCCAGGGTTCCAGCAACTATGTTACAGTGAAAGGTTGAACAAGTTAGGTATTTATTCTTTGGAGTGCAGAAGGTTAAGGGGGGACTTGATTGAGGTCTTTAAAATGATGAAAGGGATAGACAGAGTTGACGTGGATACGTTTTTCCCATTGAGGGTAGGGAAGATTCAAACAAGAGGGCATGACATGAGAATTAAGGGACAGAAGTTTCGGGGTAACGTGAGGGGGAACTTCTTTACTCAGGGTGGTGGCTGTGTGGAATGAGCTTCCAGCAGAAGTGGTGGAGGCAGGATCGATTTTAACATTTAAGAGTAAAGTGGATAGGTATATGGACGTGAAGGGAATGGAGGGGTATGGTCTGAGTGCAGGTAGATGGGACTAGGGGAAAACAAATGGTCGGCACGGACTGGAAGAGCCGAGAGGGCCTGTTTCCATGCTGTAATTGTTATATGGTTATATGGCCATTCAGCCCTTCGAGCCAGCACCGCCTTTCAATATGATCTTGGCTGATCATCCAAAATCAATACCCCATTCCTGCTATCTCCCCATATCCCTTGATTCTGTTAGCCCTAAGAGCCACATCCAACTCTCTCTTGAAAACATCCAGTGAATTGGCCTCCACTGCCTTCTGTGGCAGAGAATTCCACAGATTTTCTGCATGAAAAAGTTTTCCCTCTTCTGAGTCATAAATGGCCTAACCCTTATTCTTAAACTGTGACCCCTGGTTCTGGGCTCCCCCAACATGGGAAACATTGTTCCTGCATCTAGCCTTCACTCCTTTAAGAATATTATATGTTTTTATAAGATATCCTCTTATCCTTCTCATTTCTAGCAAATACAAGCCCAGTCGACCCATTCTTTCATCATATGTCAGTCCCTCCATTCCGGGAATTAACCTGGTTAACCTACGCTGCATTCTCTCAATAGCAAGAATGTCCTTCCTCAAATTAGTAAAGGTACAGAAGTGTGAAAACGCACACCTCCAGATTCAGGGACAGTTTCTTTCCAGCTGTTATCAGGCGACTGAATCATCCTACCACAACCAGAGAGTGCTGAACTACTATCTACCTCATTGGTGACCCTCGGACTGTCCTTGCTGCCTTTACCTTGCACTAAACGTTGTTCCCTTACCATGTATCTGTACACTGTAAATAGCTCAATTGTAATCATGTATTGTCTTTCTGCTGACTGTTTTTAACAACACGACAAAAAGCTTTTCTCTGTACACGTGACAATAAACTCAACTGAACTGAGTTCCTTGTATCTAACACTTGAGTCCAGTTGGTTATAACCACTGTGACCTGTGGTCATATGGTGAAGTGGTTTATTCCCTTCTGGGCTCTGCCTTCCATTCGTAAGGTCGCAAGTTTGTAAACCATCATAATCAGAGGTGACCTCATAATGTGCCTGGCCGGCGACCTCACAGTGAACTGCATCCGTAACCATGAGAGACGGGCTCCATTCCATCTGTCAACTTGGCAAACTGGCTCCATTCCATCTGTCAGCGTGAAGTGGGTGCACCGTACCCATTCTGCCAGGCATTGAAACAGCTGGTAGCTACTAGAGGTCGAAACTCTAACCTTCACGGAGTGGATCAATAACCCAAGCAAGGAGTTTCGAGAATGCCGGTGAAAAAGGAGAGCGCCAAGCAGACTTACAAGAGGAGATCTAAGGTAGATCTGAATCTGTTAATAGACCAAGATAAAAGGTGGAGTGACTCAGCGGGTCTTATTCTTAAACTGTGACCCCTGGTTCTGGACTCCCCCTACATTGGGAACATAGGGACGTAGGGCTCTTCTGTCACCTCTGAGCTTTTCTTTATGGGAGAGAATCCTATCCATCCAGTGACAATCCTGTCTCCAGTCTCCAACATTCCCCCACCTCTCCCCTCCCCCCGCCCCTACCCAGCCTTCTACCCTCTCTGAACCTTTTTATATCCACTGTTTCTGCAACAACTGTCTTGGCTTCTCTACTCCAATGGCCCACTCAAACCAGAAGGGTCCCGACCTGAAATGACAAATGTTAATGAGCATCTCTGCAGAACATGAATAAGTGACGTTTCACAGAGTGCTGGAGTAACAGAACGGGTCAGGCAGCATCTCTGGCGAACATGGATAGATGATGTTTCACAGAGTGCTGGAGTAACTCAGTGGGTCAGCCAGCATCTCTGGAGAACAAGGATAGGTGACGTTTCACAGAATGCTGGAATAACTCAGCGGGTCAGGCAGAATCTCTGGAGAACATGGATAGATGACGTTTCACAGGACAATGAAGCTAGTTGAAGAACTAGGGTGGGGGAGAGATGAAGAGAGAGGGAAGACAAGGGTTACTTGAAGTTGGAGAAATCAATATTCATATCGCTGTTGTGATCTGCCTGTTCCGCTGAGTTTCTCCAGCATTTTGTGCCTATCTTCAGTGTAAACCAGCATCTGCTGTTCCTGCACATTTTGTCTTGCCCACATTGACCAAGATGCTCCATCTACACTAGTCCCTCCTGCCTGCCTTTGCTCCATATCTCTCCATACCTATCCAATCCATGTACCTGTCAAGAGTCAAGTGTGTTCTATTGTCATATGTCACAAAATGAACAATTTTACTTCGGAGTCACGTGAGTGACTACGTGAAGAAGCCCCGCCTGGCGCTGGAACGGCATTAGGTCGACGCTGACGGCAGAAGCAAGAGCTGCAGAGGCTAGCTCCTCGACAGAGGTAGGTACGGAACCGGCAGGTAAGTGCAGTCGAAAACTTTTAGGGTCTGGAAAACTCTGTGCCTGGTGTATTGAACCAGGATTTAAAATGAATTTAAAAACAAAAAATAAATAAAAGATAAAATAGAACTAAAATACTCTGTATAAAACAACGGAGTTTTAAAAAAAAAGACGTCCCGGGGGAATACCCAGCGATCGGGACGGGAGATTAATTACGGAGCCGGTTCCGATACTGGTGACCGTTAAAATTACATTAGGGCGACTTTTAGATGCTCCACAAACTTTTGGCAGGGGGGGGGGGGGAATTTTAAATGTCAGAAAGGCCATAATTTAAAAGTTAATAAAAGGCCTTCAGACGGAAAATAATGGAAATATTCCCTAACCTACCCTAAGGGGGTTTCATATATTAAAATATATGATGAAATATGGTGGGAATATCTATCTCAGATATATCTGAAGGTAGTCTCCTTGAGGGAAAAACTCAGGAGTAACAAGGGCAGTGAAAAATAAAATGGAAAAACTGACCCTAAAAATGCACTGATAGTGGTGGCTGGTCATGAAGTACCCACCACAGCACCAATATATATATATATATATATATATATATAGGTGTAGGCACAAACACCTGAATAAGAAGTGAGGCCATGGAAAATTACCATGGAAACCAAAATTAGTTGGTCTCTCACTGAAAGCTGTTATGGTTAAAACAGCAGAATAATAATAAGAAGTGAGGCCATGGAAAATTACCATGGAAACCAAAATTAGTTGGTCTCTCACTAAAACTGTTATGGTTAAAACAGCAGAATAATAATAAAACTTTTATGTTTTATTCAAGTACACCTCAGCACAAAATATATATAGAGGTGTACTAGGTACAATACCCGAATGAATGAGTCAGGCCATGAAAAGTAAACATGGAAACTAAAAACTCACCAAAGCTGTTATGATTGAAACAGCAGAATATGATAAAACTTTTATGTTTTATAAAGATATCAACGGTAAATCCGTTTATGATATCCATGTCTCAAAATTATATGAGACATAAGGAAATACGATTTCAAAGTATTTCAAACTGGTGCATGGCATTACTATTCAATAAGAAAAAATAAAATAAAATAAAACGTTGTGCAAATAACTAATACTTGTTAATAAAATAAATTGCCATCAGTTTGTGGAGCTCAATGGGAAGAAATATATAATATTAATTTACCAAATCTGCACTCTAGATTTGCAGATCAATACAAATCAGGTTATGTTAAACTCCTGATTATTATGGAATATAAAACCAATAAAAGATATTGATTACAAAAGAACAGACTACTGATCTTTAAACTTTGGGGGAAAACTATGATCCAATGAAAGAGTTGATAATGGATCAAAACAAAGGCAAAGATCTTTAAACTTTGGGGGAAAAACTATGATCCAATGAAAGATTTGATAATGGATCAAAACAAAGGCAGAAGTATGGTATAATCCAACATAGCCTTATCCAAACCCATATAATTGGGAAAGAAGGCTTGAAGTACGTTGAAGAGGTGCAAACAACTTGTTACAAAATAAGTTCATGAAATCTCCAATTGTGGGGGATTACAGGTGTATTATGATCATTAATTTAATATAACTACGAAAGGATTGGTTCACCTGTATAAGAAAACCTTAAAAATTGATTTTAGGTTGGCACTCAAAAGTAACTCCAATAAAGAAGGGGTACTTACATATATATTATAAAATTACCTCAGTGTAAAGATTTGATGGTATAAACCATACAAAACATCATTTTATATACACTTTCACAGTGTAAGAACATTTTATTAAAATGGAAACATCTTGAACATTGAAATACAGCTGCTATTAACAAATTATTAATCAATATTACAGGTGCTTGAAATTAATTAAAATGGGTCAAGCTGTGCAAGTTAAAACATTGTCTAAAGGATTAAAACCAGTTCAAGGCTGTTAAACAGAATACTGGAAGAACAATTATGCTGATAAAAGATCAGCACTTGCACTAATGAGGACATGGTCATGGGTTATCTTGATCACATTTAAATTGGAAGGTTATAAGAGTCAGCTGCAAATTAGTGCTGCAATTACAAACCTGTTGGGAGGCAAGGACCTGACCCATCACATAAAGCGTATGCTTAGGCACTAATAAAAAAATTCATAAATTACTATTCTGAATTTAGGAGTAATTCAGCACCATAAGAGCGGGAAAATTGTTCTATGATACAAATATGTCTCATTGTTTGTTGACATACGTTGTCCCTCCATTAGGAAAGGAGGAATACAGAAGCTTATAAGAATATGTATGCCTTTGTGAGAGGCTTATGAAAATATCAAATGATACGTTATCATTATTAAAGTAATGTAAAAAAGGTTCACAAGCTGCTTCAACTATAAGCTTAACAGCTGTTGCAAACTGAAGCAAGTGTTACAGATGATGGACAGCTTCTGTGAATGTTTGGGTAAAGATAAGAATATTATCTATTCTTATAAGAATAATTGATACGTCTCTTTTTGGGACTACGGACAATAATACCAGGTGAGCATAATTGGATTGTCCTATGAAATTTTTCCAAACATTTGTATTAATTATTGAAGTATAAGGAGTTATGGATTAAATATCGATTGTTCTATTATGGAAGTGTCCATGTCATATCAAGGTGAACAATACCACGGCTGTGGCATATGTTAAAACACACAAGATAAGTCAAATAATAATCATGGGATTATCTGAGTAAACAGATATAACCATATAACCATATAACAATTACAGCACGGAAACAGGCCCTCTAGGCCCTTCCAGTCCGTGTCGACCATTTGTTTTCCCTAGTCCCATCTACCTACACTCAGACCATACCCCTCCATTCCCTTCACGTCCATATACCTATCCACTTTACTTTTAAATGTTAAAATCGATCCTGCCTCCACCACCTCTGCTGGAAGCTCATTCCACACAGCCACCATCCTCTGAGTAAAGAAGTTCCCCCTCACGTTACCCCGAAACTTCTGTCCCTTAATTCTCATGTCATGCCCTCTTGTTTGAATCTTCCCTACCCTCAATGGGAAAAGCTTATCCACATCAACTCTGTCTATCTCTTTCATCATTTTAAAGACCTCAATCAAGTCCCCCCCTTAACCTTCTACACTCCAAAGAATAAAGACCTAACTTGTTCAACCTTTCTTTGTAACATAGTTGCTGGAACCCTGGCAACATTCTAGTAAATCTCCTCTGTACTCTCTCTATTTTGTTGACATCTTTCCTATAATTAGGCGACCAAAATTCTACACCATACTCCAGAATTGGTCTTACCAATGCCTTGTACAATTTTAACATTACTTCCCTACTCCTATATTCAATGCTCTGATTTATAAAGGCCATCACACCAAAGGCTTTCTTTACCACCCTATCTACATGCGATTCCACCTTCAGGGAACTATGCACAGTTATTCCTAGATCCCTCTGTTCCACAGCATTCCTCAATTCCCTACCATTTACCATGTACATTCCTCAATTCCCTACCATTTACCATGTAAATGGTAGGGAATTGATGTGGCATATTCTAAAAAGTTTTAGTCCAGCTGTTTATCTCTAAGGAAGAGACAATGGTATCGGAGAAAACGCATTGTCATTAATATGGATTACTTACGATTAATCTGGTTGCATACAGATTAAATCACCGATCTTTCAAATGTTCTCGTGGGTAAACCAAGAACAGGAAAGGTGGATGCTTTTCTCTCAATTACATGAGGAAAAGATGTTCTTTTATGTTCCTCATTTTTGTTTGATAGAGCAGTGTCTGATGAAAATGTAGCAGGACACTGCCAGAGGCATGTTGGTGGCCCAAAACGGATCCTTCATGGTTTCATAAATATTGAGTGATGTTGAACCACTTGTGATGATTCATAGTTGCAGTAATTTATTGAAGTCTGAGGAGGGGTCTCGACCCGAGGCGTTGCCTGTCTCCTTCGCTCCTTGGATGCTGCTGCACCCGCTGAGTTCTCCAGTTTTTGTGTAACCCTGCAGTCATTTATTGTTGTACAAAAGCATCCATGACATGAAAATATGAATTTGACTATCTGCAGGTTGACCAGACCATTACAACAGTTTGATGGACAAAGAAGTCTAGGAATGTTGAACTAATATAACAACATAACAATAAAATAATTATGTATAAAAGAAGTGTTATACCTGCAATTTGCAGAAATAAGTTTAAAAAACAATATTTTGTTATAAGAAATTGGAAGTCTGTGTATACAGTAAAGTTATTTTGTCATATTAGATATATGTGAGTTCCTTGTGGATTGCATTTTTCTGAGTTTCTAATTGATAGAGCCAATATTAGGGCTCAGAGTGTTATCGTCCTATTAACGGACAATATACTAACCAAGAAGTTATCGGGTGCATTCGTAATATCCCGATATGGAAAGGGATATATATGTAGATATAAATATAAATATATATATGTATATATAATCTGTCCGAAATTGTAATACATAAGTCGGGAGATCAATAGTCCTGAATTGCCTTAGGCAATGGACTCTAATTCTATCAATGATTCAAAAAAGTTAACATTGAAAGTAATAATGCTGATGACTTTAGTATCAACATTAGAGTGCAAACATTGCAAATATTATGTTATAATTGCATGTGGATACAGATTACATTATCATATATGTTTATGAATTTACCAAACAAAGCACACCAAGAAGAGCTGAAACCAAGGTAAACCTATAAGCATATCCTGTCGGCCTTAAGTTGTGTGTGTGTGTGTGAACATTGATGAAATAGGTTGAAGTAGGTAAGAGTCTCTATGGTGATGAGACAGCACTACTTATTACACACAAATAACCACATTAGGTTTCAGTAAAAACTGATGGTTCTAGAGGAATGTATTCTAGATGGTTAGAAATTGAATAACACACAGTGGAACTAGACACTGAAATGTGGAAAATCACTCTGTTAAGGAGGTAGATACATTCACAGGAATGGCACAGGATGAGCCGCTCGAGCAAAGATGCAAGGCCGCAGGAGGGTGTAAATTAAATGTTAAAGTAAAAGGAACCAGTCATGGTGTCAGGTTTGGACACGGAGTGTTGGGTTCTCTATAATTGTTGCTTTGTTCATACCATCAAAATATATATATATCAATTGATATTTTGTGATAAACTTGCTTTTCAATGGAAAGGGCATTACTTTTATTCTTTATCATGTGAAATAATTTATCATGGTATTCCCTACCAATTACATGGTAAATGGTAGGGAATTGAGGAATGCTGTGGAACAGAGGGATCTAGGAATAACTGTGCATAGTTCCCTGAAGGTGGAATCGCATGTAGATAGGGTGGTAAAGAAAGCCTTTGGTGTGCTGGCCTTTATAAATCAGAGCATTGAATATAGGAGTAGGGAAGTAATGTTAAAATTGTACAAGGCATTGGTTAGACCAATTCTGTAGTGTGGTGTACAATTTTGGTCGCCTAGTTATAGGAAGGATGTCAACAAAATAGAGAGAGTACAGAGGAGATTTACTAGAATGTTGCCAGGGTTCCAGCAACTATGTTACAGAGAAAGGTTGAACAAGTTAGGTCTTTATTCTTTGGAGCGCAGAAGGTTAAGGGGGGACTTGATTGAGGTCTTTAAAATGATGAAAGGGATAGACAGAGTTGACGTGGATACGTTTTTCCCATTGAGGGTAGGGAAGATTCAAACAAGAGGGCATGACATAAGAATTAAGGGACAGAGGTTTCGGGGTAACGTGAGGGGGAACTTCTTTACTCAGAGGGTGGTGGCTGTGTGGAATCAGAAGCTTCAAACTCTTCACGTAGTCACTCACGTGACTCCGAAGTGAAATAGTAAGATTAAACGAGAACTTACCAATTCGAAGTTTGATCGTTATTTTATGAGGAGTAACGATGAGGGATTACGTGCCCTCCACTCCCGACCCTCATAAAATAAATGATCATCTGGTAGTTCTAAATCTATGTTGAGCCTTACTATCTTACTCCGGCTATTATGTTCTGTGTTTTTCATGCCGCTGCTTTGAAGTATGCTGTTCCAGCGCCAGGCGGGGCTTCTTCACGTAATCCCTCATCGTTAAAGATCCCAAAATAACGATCAAACTTCGAACTGGTAAGTTCTCGTTTAATCTTACTATTAAATACTGTCTTACGATACAATAGAACTTTATCTATCCAAGGAGGGAAATTGATCTGCCAACAGTTATAAAACAAAAGATAAAGGCGATCATGGTTGCGCAGCAGTAATGTTGCTGCCTTACAGCGAATGCACGCCGGAGACCCAGGTTCGATCCCGATTACGGGTGTTGTCTATACGGAGTTTGTATGTTCTCCCGTGACCTGCGTGGGGCTTTCTCCGAGATCGCCGGGTATCTCCCACACTCCAAAGACGTACAGGATTGTAAGTTAATTGACTTCGGTAACATTGTAATTGGCCCTAGTGTGTGGAGCAGTGCTAGTGCACGGGATGATCGCTGGTTAGTGTTAACGTGCGGGGATCGCTGGTCGGCGCGGACCCGGTGGGCTAAAGGGCCTGTTTCTGTGCTGTGTCTCTGAACAAAACTAAACTAAGCATGAAACATGAAATTAAAGTGAGGAGTGGAAAGGATTGGGGATGTGCAAAGATTGGGGAGAGGGGAAAGGGGGAGTCAGTCTACCCCACGACAGAAGGGGGTGAAGTTGTACACTTTGATAGCCACGGGGAAGCAGGGTCACCTGTGGCGTTCTGTGCTGCATCTTGGTGGAACTCGTCTGTTGCTGAAGGTGCTCCTCAGTGTGTCATGGAGAGGGTTGCATAGCAGCACAACAGATATGTAAACATATTGCACTGTAAAACCCTTACTACACAGCAAAAAATGTTCAGTGTATATTAGAGAAACAGACAATTAGTCCAAATTGTCCTGTCCAAATATCTTCTAAATGCCATTGCACCAGCCTCCACTACCTCCTCTGGCAGCTTGTTCCATACACCCACCTCCTGGGTGAAGGGAATGAATTAATTATGGAAGACAACATTTCTGGAGAAACTCAGCGGGTGATGCAAGCTGCCTCATCTGCTGAGTTTCTCCAGCATTTTTGTCAACCTTCAATTTTTCCAGCATCTGCAGTTCTTTCTTAAACAAGTTAATTATGTAGTGCTTTAGGAAGGTTGGATTTAGCAGAGTCTTAAATGATGCCTCTGTGGAATAATCTATTCAGTTTTGGACTAATCATGTTTTTTTTGTTGATGGGGTGAGAAAACGTGAATCTTTGAGGCTGGGCAAATATCCATGGGTCAGGCAAACTAGTTTAAATTGGACAAATTGCATTTTCACTTCAAATGAAATAAATTGGCTTGTTTAACCGTTGCTTATTCTTCCACATGAACTCGTTTACAGCATCTACAGACTCCTCTTAAATTAAAATTATTTTACAATAGGGTTTGAGTTAGTCAAAGCTTCACTTGTAAACCCAACTTTTTGCATCTTTGAACCATGAATTGAAGACCCAAAAATCTCTGTCGAATTGGTTATCAAAATTACCATGTGCTCCCCAGAATGATTTTTGGGAACATTTTCATTATAATTCTTCATTTATCCTTCAAATTTGATTTTTTTTTTTTTTAAAAAGGTTCAGCTTGTGAACTTTAAACAGCCCTTTTATTTTAAATATCCTTCGCAGACTCGGTACACTGAAGGGCACGTTTTCACTCTGCATCTCTAAAACTAAAACTAAACTCACACGCACGGCTTGTTGTGGGAATTACAGAGACATGGCTGCAAGAGGGCCAGGGATGAGAACTGAATATTCAAGAACATACTTCCTATCGAAAAGACGGACAGGTGGGCAGAGGGTGTGCGGTAGCTCTGTTGGTGAGGAATGAAATTTAGTCCCTTGCAAGGGGTGACATTGAAACAGGAGATGTGGAGTCAGTATGGATAGAACTAAGGAATTGTATGGGTAAAAATACCATAATTGGACATAATAAATACCATAAAAGGCCCCCAAACAGTAGCCTGAATATTGAGTGCAAGTTGATTCAGAAATTAAAATTGGCATGAGGTATAGGTAATGCTACAGTTGATGTGGGAGATTTCAACATGCAGGTAGACTGGGAAAATCAGGTTTGTACTGGACCCCAAGAAAGGGAGTTTGCGGAGTGCCTCCGTGATGGATTCTTTGAGCAGCTTGCATTAGAGCCTACCAGGGAGAAGGCAATTCTGGATTTAGTGTTATGTATTGAACTGGATTTGATAAAGGAACTTGAGGTTAAGGAGCCATTAGGAGGTAGTGAGCATAATATGGTCAAGTATAATCTACAATTGGAGAGGGAGAAGGGTGGATCGGAGGTGTCAGTGTTACAGTTGAATAAAGGCAACTAAGGAGCCCTGTGGGAGGGAGGAGCTGTCTAAAGTTGACTGGAAAGATACCCTAGCAGGGATGACAGTGGAACAACAATGGTAGGTGTTTCTGGGAATAATACAGAAGATGCAGGATCAGTTCATTCCAAATACGAAGAAAGATTCCAAGGGGAGTAAGGGGTGAATGTGGCTGACGAGGGAAGTCAGGGACAAGTTAAATGTGAAAGAGACGAAGCACAACATAACAAAGATGAGCGGGAAGCAAGAGGATTGGGTAATGTTTAAGGAGCAACAGAAGATAACTAAAAAGGCAATAAAGGACAAAAGATGAGGTACGAAAGTAAGCCAGCCAATAATATAAAAGAGAATAATAAAGCTTTATAAACCATATAACCATATAACAATTACAGCACGGAATCAGGCCATCTCGGCCCTTCCAGTCCGTGCCGACCATTTGTTTTCCCCTAGTCCCATCTACCTGCACTCAGACCATACCCCTCCATTCCCTTCACCTCCATATACCTATCCACTTTACTCTTAAATGTTAAAATCGATCCTGCCTCCACCACTTCTGCTGGAAGCTCATTCCACACAGCCACCACCCTCAGAGTAAAGAAGTTCCCCCTCACGTTACCCCGAAACCTCTGTCCTTTAATTCTCATGTCATGCCCTCTTGTTTGAATCTTCCCTACCCTCAATGGGAAAAACGTATCCACGTCAACTCTGTCTATCCTTTTCATCATTTTAAAGACCTCACTCAAGTCCCCCCTTAACCTTCTGCGCTCCAAAGAATAAAGACCTAACTTGTTCAACCTTTCTCTGTAACATAGTTGCTGGAACCCTGGCAACATTCTAGTAAATCTCCTCTGTACTCTCTCTATTTTGTTACTTTAGGTATGTAAAGAGGAAAAAAATAGTTCAAACCAAAGTTGGACCCTTGAAGACTGAAAAAGGTGAATTTATTATGGGGAACAAGGAAACGGCAGATGAGTTGAACAGGTACTTTGGATCCGTCTTCACTAAGGCGGACACTAACAATCTTCCCGATGTACTAGTTGCCAGAGGATCTACAGTGACGGAGGAACTGAAGGAAATCCACATTAGGCAGGAAATGGTGTTGGATAGACTGATGGGACTGAAGGTTGATAAATCCCCAGGGCCTGATGGTCTGCATCCCACGGTACTTAAGGAAGTGGCTCTAGAAATCATGGACACATTGGTGATCATTTTGCAATGTTCTATAGGTTCAGGATCAGTTCCTGTGGATTGGTGGGTAGGTAATGTTATCCCACTATTTAAGAAAGGCGGGAGAGAAAAAACAGGGAATTATAGGCAAAAGGATAACGAGGGATAAAATTGGACCATTAGAGAACCAGAATGGACAGCTATCTGCAGAACCAAAAGAGATGGGGGAGATATTGCACAATTTCTTTTCTTCGGTATTCACCAAGGAGAAGGATATTGGACTCTGTGAGGTAAGGCAAAAAAGTAGAGTAGCTATGGAAACTATGAGATTCAAAGAGGAGGAAGTACTGACACTTTTGAAAAATATAAAGGTGGATAAGTCTCCAGGTCCTGACA
Source organism: Okamejei kenojei (assembly GCA_035221665.1). Lineage (NCBI taxonomy): Eukaryota > Metazoa > Chordata > Chondrichthyes > Rajiformes > Rajidae > Okamejei > Okamejei kenojei. The sequence goes on from JAVHYY010000696.1 coordinate 127,352, forward strand.
GGATATTCCCTAGGACATTGAGGGAAGTTAGTGTAGAAATAGCAGGAGCTATGACAGAAATATTTCAAAGTCATTAGAAACGGGAATAGTGCCGGAGGATTGGCGTACTGCGCATGTTGTTCCATTGTTTAAAAAGGGTTCAAAGAATAAACCTAGCAATTATAGACCTATTAGTTTGACGTCAGTGTGGGCAAATTAATGGAAAGGATACTTAGAGATAATATATATAAGCATCTGGATAAACAGGGTCTGATCAGGAACAGTCAACATGGATTTGTGCCTGGAAGGTCATGTTTGACAAACCTTCTTGAATTTTTTGAAGCGGTAACTAGGGAAATTGATGAGGGTAAAGCAGTGGATGTTGTCTATATGGATTTCAGTAAGGCCTTTGACAAGGTTCCCCATGGAAGGTTGTGTTCAGAAGGTTCAATCTTTGGGTGTTAATGGCGGAGTAGCAAGATGGATTCAACAGTGGCTGAATGGGAGATGTCAGAGAGTAATGGTGGATGGCTGTTTGTCAGGTTGGAAGCCGGTGACCAGTGGGGTGCCTCAGGGATCTGCGTTGGGTCCACTGTTGTTTGTCATGTACATCAATGATCTGGATGATGGGGTGGAAAATTGGATAAGTAAGTATGCAGATGATACTAAGATAGGTGGTATTGTGGATAATGAAGTAGATTCTCAAAGTCTACAGAGAGATTTGGGCCATTTGGAAAAGTGGGCTGAAAGATGGCAGATGGAGTTTAATGATGATAAGTGTGAAGTGCTACATCTTGGCAGGACAAATCAAAATAGGACGTACATGGTAAATGGTAGGGAATTGAGGAATGCTGTGGAAACAGAGGGATCTAGGAATAACTGTGCATAGTTCCCTGAAGGTGGAATCGCATGTAGATAGGGTGGTAAAGAAAGCCTTTGGTGTGCTGGCCTTTATAAATCAGAGCATTGAATATAGGAGTAGGGAAGTAATGTTAAAATTGTACAAGGCATTGGTAAGACCAATTCTGGAGTATGGTGTACAATTTTGGTCGCCTATTTATAGGAAGGATGTCAACAAAATAGAGAGAGTACAGAGGAGATTTACTAGAATGTTGCCAGGGTTCCAGCAACTATGTTACAGAGAAAGGTTGAACAAGTTAGGTCTTTATTCTTTGGAGCGCAGAAGGTTAAGGGGGGACTTGATTGAGGTCTTTAAAATGATGAAAGGGATATACAGAGTTGACGTGGATAAGCTTTTCCCATTGAGGGTAGGGAAGATTCAAACAAGAGGGCATGACATGAGAATTAAGGGACATAAGTTTAGGGGTAACGTGAGGGGGAACTTCTTTACTCAGAGGGTGGTGGCTGTGTGGAATGAGCTTCCAGCAGAGGTGGTGGAGGCAGGATCGATTTTAACATTTAAAAGTAAAGTGGATAGGTATATGGACGTGAAGGGAATGGAGGGGTATGGTCTGAGTGCAGATAGATGGGACTAGGGGAAAACAAATGGTCGGCACGGACTGGAAGGGCCGAGAGGGCCTGTCTCCATGCTGTAATTGTTATATGGTTATATAGTTATAGACCAGTTAGCCTGACATCGGTGGTGGGGAAGATGCTGGAGTCAATCATAAAAGATGAAATAGCGGCATAAGGATAGCAGGAACAGGATCGGTCCGAGTCAGCATGGATTTACGAAGGGGAAATCATGCTTGACTAATCTTCTGGAATTTTTTGAGGATCTAACGAGAAAAATGGACAAGGGAGGGGGGGCCAGTGGATGTGGTGTACTTGGACATTCCGAAAGCATTTGATAAGGACATAGGAGATTAGTGGGCAAAATTACGGGAACTGGGAAATTGGGGGTAGAATGCTGACATGGATAGAGAAGTGGTTGGCAGACAGGAACCAAAGAGTAGGGATTAACGGGTCCCTTTCAGAATGGCAGGCAGTGACTAGTGTGATACCGCAAGTTTCGGTGCTGGGACCCGCAGATATTTACAATATACATCAATGATTTAGATGAAGGGATTCAAAGTAACATTAGCAAATTTGCAGATGACACAAAGCTGGGTGGCAGTGTGAACTGCGAGGGGGATGCTATGCGAATGCAGGGTGATTTCGGCAGGTTGGGCAGATGCATGGCAGATGGAATTTAATGTGGATAATATAACCATATAACAATTACAGCACGGAAACAGGCCCTCTCGGCCCTTCCAGTCCGTGCCGACCATTTGTTTTCCCCTAGTCCCATCTACCTGCACTCAGACCATACCCCTCCATTCCCTTCACCTCCATATACCTATCCACTTTACTCTTAAATGTTAAAATCGATCCTGCCTCCACCACTTCTGCTGGAAGCTCATTCCACACAGCCACCACCCTCTGAGTAAAGAAGTTCCCCCTCACATTACCCCGAATCTTCTGTCCCTTAATTCTCATGTCATGCCCTCTTGTTTGAATAATGTGAGGTTATCCACTTTGGTAGCAAAAACAGGAAGGCTGATTATTATCTAAATGGTGTCGAGTTGGGAAAATGGGAAGTGCAACGGGATCTGGGGTTCCTTGCTCATCAGTCAATGAAAATATGCATGCACATACAGCAGGCAGTGAAGAAAGTGAATAGCATGTTGGCCTTCATAACAAGAGGAGTTGAGCATAGGAGCAAAGAGCTCCTTCTACAGTTCTACAGGGCCCTAGTCAGACCACATCTGGAGTAGTGTGTACAGTTTTGGTCCACTAATTTGAGGAAGGACATTCTTGCTATTGAGGTAGTGCAGCGTAGGTTTACAAGGTTAATTCCCGGGATGGCGGGGCTGTCATATGCTGAGAGATTGGAGTGGCTGTGCTTGTATACTCTGGAGTTAAGAAGGATGAGAGGGGATCTTATTGAAACATATAAGATCATATCGGGTTCGGACATGCTAGAGGCAGGAAACATGTTCCCAATGTTGGGGGAGTCCAGAACCAGGGGCCAGTTTGAGAATATGTGGTAAGCCATGTAGAACGGAGACGAGGAATCACTTCTTCAGACAGAGACTTATGAATTCTGTCGAATTCTCTGCCTCAGAGCGCTGGATGCTCTGGATACTTTCAAGAGAGAGTTAGATAGGGCTCTTAAAGATAGCGGAGCCAGGGGATATGAGAAGGCAGGAACTAGGTACTGATTGAGGATGATCAGCCATGATCACATTGAATGGCGGTGCTGGCTCGAAGGGCCAAATGACCTACTCCTGCACCTATTGTCTATTGGCTCATCTGCGGATTGCGACTGGGTTCTCTTCCTGGAAGCTCTTTGTAACCGGAACGGCGTGCAAATGGGAAATGCCATGGTAAGGACCGATTTCCCACTTGGTAGAAGATGCCTCCAGTCCCATAGCAACTGCCAAATCCATCCGCTGGACTCCCAAACACTCTATTGGATGGATGGGCCGTACATAAAGAGGGTGACCGTGCAGTGGGGAGGATCTGCATCTAAATGTAGAGCAGACAAAATGTATAGGAAAAAACAGCAGATGCTGATTTACACTAATGATAGACTCAAAATGCTGGAGTAACTTAGCGGGACAGGCGGCATCTCTGGATATAGAATGGGTGACGTTTTGGGCCTACATTCAGTGTACACCAGCATCTGCAGTCCTTATATCACCCTCTCTATCTCTCGTTTGCCTCACCCCTGACTCTCGGTCTGAAGAAGGGCCTTGACCCGTAACATCACCTACTCCAGCATTTTGTGACTATCTTAAATGTAGAGCAAGATGGGGGCAAATGGCCTGGAAGAGAGACCCGAATAAGATGGAATGTCAAATTCCCATCTACAGGGGATCAGTTCTTCTCATTAGGGTGGTGTTTAGTTTGTGCCCAGTCTGTATTAGAGAACTTTACGTGTAAGCTTATTATTGTCACGTGCACTGAGATAAAGTGAAAAGCTTTGTTTTCAAAGGTTTCAAAGGCCTTTTATTGTCACCTGTAACAATTAAGGTACAGTGATATTCGAATTATTAATCCACCGTGCAAAAAAGTAACAAGACACACAACTACATAAAAGTTAACATAAACATCACCACAGCGGATTCCTCACTGTGATGGAAGGCTATAAAGTCTAACCTTCTTCCCTCATTTTTCTCCTGCAGTCGGGGCAGTTGAACCATGTGTCGGGGCAATCGGAGCTCCCGCAGCCGACGGTCGAAGCCCCCGCGGTGGGGCGATCCAAGCTCCCGCGTCGGGGTAATCCAAGATGCCAACCCTCCCATTTAACCCATTTGTCCGTCAAATGGGGTTAAATGCATTTCTCTCCGCACTCACCTGGGGTTGTTGCCGGCGGCTATGCGGTCGAAGTATGGTGAAGCGTCTCGCCTGCGCAGGGTGGGAGGCTGTGAGTAGAATAAAATCGCGCCAACATTGCAACCCTCCCCCACTGCGCAGGCGCGGTTAACCCTCCCCCACTGAGCGCGGTCAACATCGCGCGGGCTGGCAAAACGGGGACACATGGCACATTGATGTGTAGGAAGGCGCACAAAGATGCGGTCGAAGTATTGAAACTGAAGATAGACACAAAATCTGTAATATCTCAGTGGGTCAGGCAGCATCTGTGGAGAAAAGGAATGGGTGACGTTTAGGGACGAGACCCTTCTTCAGACTGAGAGTCAGGGGTGAGGGAAGCGAGAGATATGGAAGACATTTGAAAGCAGACGATGATCAAGGAATAGAGCCGAGGGATCTAGGAGTGCAAGCACGAGTTGGGCCGAAGGGCCTCTTTCCAACGCTGTATCACTCTATGAATCTATGGCAAACTGCTGGAGTAACTCAGCAGGTCAGGCAGCATGTGTGGAGAAGATAGACACAAAGTGCTGGAGTAACTCAGCGGGACAGACAGCAACTCTGGAGAGAAGGTATGGGTGACATTTCGGGTCGGGACCCTTCTGCAGACTAGAAAGGTTCATTGTTGGCAGGGGAGAAGATGACAACAAGGCATACAATCAGTAAAATTAATCAGGACAGTGTAATCAAAGCCGAAACGTCACCTGCCCCTTTCGCCAGGGATGCTGTCAGTCCCACGCAGTTCCTCCAGCCTTTTGTGTCTATCTTCGGTTTTTCATTGATCTTTGACATGGCCCTCCATGGTGAGTAGAGCCTTTTGGTGTACAGGCCTTGTTTTCTCAGGACCGTATGATGGTGGGGAGGTCAGTACCCGTGATGGACCGGGCAGTGTCCACCACCTTTTATAATTTCCTTCTTACCTGGGCTTTCGAGTTGCCGAACCTGGCCGTGATGAAGCCAGTCAAAGATACTGCCATGTACAGGCCCACCACCGATTTTCCGGCACCCTTGGATCCAGAGCCTTTCTGGATTATCCTTTTTGCCAGACAAAAAGAGGTCATGGTCTCGAGGGGAGTTCAATGGTACTGGAATGGTCCAAATCGGCCACCGGTGGGCTGAGATATCGGCCCACAAAGTTGACCGTGGAAGTTGGCAATTGGAACGGATCTGCCGGCTCTGGCCACAGGGGGCAAATTCATCCTGCCGATCGGCACAGAAGTCCCGATGAGGTTAGGATCAGTCACCTCACCCGGCCTGGGTACCACATTTTTGGGGAGAATTCCGGAAACATTTCAAGAGCACTCTCGTAATTTTGTCCAGACCACCAGTTGCCGCAGAATCGGAGGTGGACCTGTACATTGTGTGTGTTTGCGTACATGCATTGCTTGATATTCGTGTTTGAGGTACTTTTCCTGGAGTTGGATAAATAGCCACTCATGCATTCAGTCGACATTGGATAACTATCTCTCCTGCCCAGAGTCACACAACATGCAAGCAGGTCATTCGGCCCAACTTACTCAAACCAAGCAACATGTCCCATCTACACTAGTCCCACCTGCCTGTGTTTGGCCCATAACCTTCCTAAACCATTCCTATCCATGTACCCGTCCATTATGCTTCACATATGAACCCTGTTAGAGGAAAGATGTTGTCAATCTGGAGGAGAGAGTGCAGAGAAGATTTGCGAGATGTTACCAGGACTCGAGGGCCTGAGCAATACTCTCTGTATCCTGGACATCACCACAATCCCATTTACATATCCATCATATGTTAACACCTCAGGTAACATTGACCCCTCGCTCACACGTTACAGGAGCAGAATTAGCCCATTCGGCCCATCAAGTCTACACCACCATTCAATTATGGCTGATCTATCTTTCCCTCTCAACCCCATTCTCCTGCCTTCTCCACATTCGAATCAAGAGTCTATCCTTAAAAATATCCAATTACTTGGCCTCCACAGCCGCCTGTGGCAATGAATTCCACAGATTCACCACCCTATGGCTAAGGCCATTTCTCATCTCCTTATTAAAGGAATGTCCTTTAATACTGAGGCTCTTGTCCTAGACCAGGGGTTGCCAACTTTTTTCATCCCCTTTACCGTGACAACGTTAATAACAAATTACAATATTATTTCACAACTAATGATCAACAGATACCGGTATACCAGAACCAAACACAGAACCAGTCAATGAGAAAAAGTATGTACAAATCCAGAATCAATAAATTTGACCCCTGGGTGGGTAAAATTTACCCTCTGGGGGCAAATTTACCCCAGGTTGGGAAGCTTTGTCCGAGACTCTCCCATGAGTGGAAACATCCTCTCCACATCCACACTGTCCAAACCTTTCACTATTCGGTGCATTTCAATGAACTCCAGTGAGTACAGGCCCACAGCCACATAAACGATCATCATAGGTTAACCCACTCATTCCTGGGATCATTCTCGTAAACCTCCTCTGGACCCTCTCCATAGCCAGCACATCCTTCCTCAGAAATAGTGCACAAAATTGCTCACAATACTCCAAATGTGGCCTGACCAGAGCCTTATAGAGCCTCACCATTATAACCCTGTTTTTTTTTTATTCTAGCCCTCTTGAAATAAATGCTAGCATTGCATTTGCCTTCTTTATCACTGATTTGTCTTACTGAGGACATTTTTGGGAATCCTGCACCAGAACTCCCAAGTCCCTTTCCACCTCCCATTTCTGGATTCTCACCCCATTTAGAAATTAAGTCTACGCCTTTTTTCCCCATTCATCTTTCTCTCAAACTCTGTTTTATACCATCCATTGAACTCCAGTTTTTAAACATCTGTTCATTATTCATTTTGCCATAATTTGTTTCGGGCATCCTTATCCATCTCAATTAGCTCCCATCCCCCACATATGCTGAATCCTCCTTAGATAAGTTTTAGAGCTACAGCGTGCAAACAGGCCCTTCGGCCCACCGAGTCCATGCGGACCAACGATCACCCGCACGCTAGTTCTATGTTATTCTACACGCTCGGGGACAATTCAAAGAAGCCAATTAGCATCAGAGCTGCTGCCTCACAGTGCCAGAGACCCGGGTCAGTTTAGTTTATTGTCACGTTTACCAAGGTACAGAGAAAAGTTTTTTGTTGCGTGCTATCCAGTCAGTGGAAAGACAATACATGATTACAGTCGAGCCATTTACAGTGTACAGATGCATGATAAGGGAATAATGTTTATTGCAAGTAAAGTCCGATCAAGGATAGACCAAGGGCCAGTAGATAGTAGTTCAGCACTGCTCTCTGGTTGGGGTAGGATAGTACAGTTGCCTGATAACTGCTGCGTAGAAACTGTCCCTGAATCTGTGCGTTTTCACACTTCTGATGGGAGAGGGGAAAAGAGGGAGTGGCCAGTGTGTGACTCGTCCTTGATTATGCTGCCGGCCTTGCCGAGGCTGGGGGTACACAAAAAGCTGGAGAAACTCAGCGGGTGCAGCAGCATCTAAGGAGCGAAGGAGATAGGCGACGTGTCGTGTCGAGACCCTTCTTCAGACTGGTCAGGTATCAGGGAAACGAGAGATATAGATGGTGATGTGGAGAGATAAGGAACAATGAATGAAAGATATGCAAAAAAGTATCGATGATAAAGGGAACAAGCCATTGTAAGCTTTAAAGAAGGAACTGCAGATGCTGGAGAATCGAGGGTACACAAAAAGCTGGAGAAACTCAGCGGGTGCAGCAGCATCTAAGGAGCGAAGGAGATAGGCGACGTTTCGGGCCGAGACCCTTCAAGCTGTTTGTGGTGTGAAAATGAGAAGCTGGTGCGACTGGGGTGGGGGAGGGAGATAGAGATAGAGGGAATGCCAGGGCCCGAGGGCTGAGGGAGAGGTGGGAAGGGGAGGAGACAGCAAGGGTTAACAGAATTGAGAAAATTCGATGTTCAAGCCCAAAGGATGCAGACTCCCCAAGCGGAATATGAGGTGCTGTTCCTCCAGCTTGCGGTGTTGCTCACTCTGGCCGTGGAGGAGGCCCAGGACCGAGAGGTCGGATGTGGAATGGGAGGGGGAGTTGAAGAGCTGAGCCACCGGGAGGGCGGGTTGATTATTGCGGACCGAGCGGAGGTGTTCGGCGAAGCGATCGCCAAGCCTCCGCTTGGTCTCACCGATATAGATCATCTGGCATCTGGAGCAGCGGATGCAGTAGATGAGGTTGGAGGAGGTGCAGGTGAACCTCTGTCGGACCTGGAAGGACTGCTTGGGTCCCTGAAAGGAGTGGAGGGGGGAGGTGAAGGGACAAGTGTTGCATTTCTTGCGGTTGCAAGGGAAAGTGCCCGGGGAAGGGGTAGAGCGGGAGGGGAGGGAAGAATTGACAAGGGAGTTGCGGAGGGAGCGGTCTTTGCGGAAGGCAGACAGGGGGGGAAATGGGAAGATGTGGTGGGTGGAGGGGTCACGTTGGAGGTGGCAAAACTGGAAGAGGACTTTGTATTTGCCGGCTGGTGGGGTGAAAGGTGAGGACCAGGGGGACTCTGCCCTGTTTGCGAGTGGGGGAATGGGGAGCGAGGGCAGTGTTGCGGGGTATGGAGGAGACCCTGGTGCGAGCCTCATCAATAGTGGGGGAGGGGAATCCCCGTTCTCTGAAGAATGAGGCCATTTGTGATGACCTGGTGTGGAACACCTCATCCTGGGAGCAGATGCGGCGTAAACGGAGGAATTGGGAATAGGGGATGGAGTCCTTACAGGAAGCAGGGTGGGAGGAAGAGTAGTCCAGGTAGCTGTGGGAGTCAATTGGTTTGTAGTGGATGTCGGTCAGGAGCGTATCACCTGCAATAGAGATGGTGAGGTCAAGGAATGGTAGGGAAATGTCGGAAATGGTCCAAGTGTATTTGAGTGCCGGATGGAAGTTGGTGGTGAAATGAATGAAGTCAGTCAGTTGTGTGTGGGTGCAGGAGGTGACACCAAAGCAGTCGTCGATGTAACGGAGGTAGAGGTCGGGGATGGGGCCCTGGTACGCCAAGAACAAGGATTGTTCGACGTACCCAACAAAGAGGCAAGCGTAGCTGGGGCCCATGCGTGTGCCCATAGCTACGCCTTGTGTTTGGAGGAAATGGGAGGAATCAAAAGAGAAGTTATTGAGGGTGAGGACCAACTCTGCTAGGCGGAGGAGGGTGTCAGTGGACGGGTATGGGTCGCTCCTCTGGTCGAGGAAGAACCGGAGGGCTTTGAGACCGTCCTGGTGGGGGATGGAGGTGTAGAGTGACTGGACGTCCACGGTAAAGATGAGAGGATGGGGGCCTGGAGAATGGAATGCACGGAGCCGACGGAGAGTGTGTTAGGTGTCTTGAACATAGGTGGGGAGGAATTTAACAAAGGGGGATAGGATGGCGTCAAGGTATGTGGAAATGTGTTCGGTGGGGCACGAACAGGCAGAGACAATGGGTCTGCCAGGGCAGTCGGGTTTGTGGATTTTGGGGAGAAGGTAAAATCGGGCCGTGCGGGGCTGGGAAACGATGAGGTCGGAGGCTCGGGGGGGTAGGGAGCCGGAGCTGATGAAGTCGGTTATGGTGCTCGAGATGGTGGCCTGGTGTTCGTCAGTGGGGTCATGGTCCAGGGGTAAGTAGGAGGAGGTGTCCGAGAATTGGCGCGCGGCCTCCGCTTTGTAGAGATCGACGCGCCAGAATACCACGGCACCTCCCTTTTCGGCGGGTTTGATAACCCAGTCTGGGTTGTTACGGAGTGAGTCGATGGCAGTACGTTCAGGGCTGGAGAGATTGGAGTGAGACAGAGGGGTGGAGAAGTCGAGGCGGTTGATGTCCCGACGGCAGTTCTGGATAAATAGTTCTACAGCCGGAAGGCTACGAGGGGGGGTCCAAGTGGAGGCGGTGCGTGGGAGACAGGAAAAGGGATCATCAGTGGGGGGCGAGGGCTTCTTCCCGTGGAAGAACGCTGTGAGGCGGAGGCGACGGTAGAAGTGCTCCAAGTCGTGGTGGGCGCGGAACTCATTGAGGTGGGGACGGAGGGGGACAAAGGTGAGACCTCTGCTGAGGACAGATCGTTCGGTGTCGGAGAGGTGGAGGTCCGGGGGGATGGTGAACACGCGGCAAGGATGGGGGTTGTGGCCGGAGGAAGGCAGGTGAGTGGACTGAGGACGAAGCGTTGTGTGGTGGGGGGGTGGAGGGTGGTCAGGCGGTGGGGGGTTATGGGGGCTGTGGTGTGGGTGGGGAAGAGCAGGGGTTACATGGTGGGGGGGGGATGGGGAAGACCCAGTGGAATAGCCACTAAGGTTACTGGGATGAGTTTGATGCTGAACTCGAGTGCTGTGTGTGAGGGGGAGGTGACGGTGCCGGCGCTGTCGTTCCTCCTTGTTCTTCATCCAATGGGGGGAGGAGGGAGGGAGGGGGCGGGACGGAGACCGGCGGGGGACTGACGTCTGTCGTCTCCAATCAGGCAGCAGAGGGGCGGTGATGGACGTCCCCGTCATCCAATCAGGGGCGAACCAGGCAGGACTGACGTTATTCTGATCCAATCACGGAGCGCGGGGCCTGGGCTAGTTGATTGACGTCCGTTTTCTCCAATCAGGGGGCGACCGGAAGTGTATAGGGGCGGGACGTAACCATATTTAGGAGGCGGCCGGAAGTGGAGGGAGCGGAGGAACAACAATGGCGGAGAAGACCTTGGAGCCGCTGACGGAGCCGCTCAGTTCACAGGCGGCCGCCTCCACCCGGTGAGTGTAGAGCGAGAGGGCGAGCCCAGCCCGCAGAGGAGCCGCCGCCGCCGCCCCTCCTCCTCCTTCTCCTTCTTCGTCACAACCGCCGTCGCCGCCGCCGCCGCCGCCATCTTGGTTACTAGGGCCCTGCGTCGTGACGTTATCGCGTCGTCCTCCGCCCATTGGTTGCCAGTTACGTCACCGCCCGCTCCGATTGGCCGCCGCCGCGCAGCGATCGCCGGTGACGTCACGCAAAGGGGGAATCGGCCTCCCATTGGCTCCTCCTGCTCGCAATGCCCCCTGGGAATTGTAGTCTTTCCCTGTTGTTGTGTTTTATGGCCAGAGATCTCCCAGAGAGGAGAATGAAATTCCGATTTGGAGACTCAGATTTCGACTGCCGTGTAACCTTCCTATAATGGCAAACATGCCATTCACTTTCTTCACTGCCTGCTGTACCTGCATGCTTACTTTCAGTTACTGATGAACAAGGACGCGCAGATCCCGTTGTACTTCCCCTTTTCCCAACTTGACACCATTTAGATAATAATCTGCCATCCTGTTTTTGACACCAAAGTGGATAATCTCATATTTATCCACATTAAACTGCATGTGCCATGCATCTGCCCACTCACCCAACCTGTCCTAGTCACCCTGCATTCTCATAGCATTCTCCTCACAGTTCACACTCCACCCAGCTTTGTGTCATCTGCAAATTTGCTAATGTTACTTTGAATCCCTTCAGCTAAATCATTGATGTATATTGTAAACAGCTGCGGTCCCAACACCGAGACTTGTGGTATCCCACTAGTCACTGCCTGCCATTCTGAAAGGGACCCGTTAATCTCTGGTCTATGTTTCATATCTGCCACTCAATTTTCTATCCATGTCAATGTACATTGTAAATAGCTAGCATTAGGTCCATCAGGAAGGGTGAGATACATCAAGAAATGGTTGGAGCAGGTACCTCAGGAGCAAGGATGAATCCTCATTTCTCTCTCTCTCTTTCTCTCTCTCTGTCCCTCTCCCTGTCCCTCTCTCTGTCTCTCTCTCTGTCTGTCTGTCTGTCTCTCTCTCTCTCTCTCTGTCTCTCTCTCTGTCTCATTGTCTTTCGCTGTTTCTGTCCCTCTCACCGTCTCTCTCTCCGTCTCTCTCTCCATCTCTCTGTATCTGTCTGTCTTTGTCTGTGTCTGTCTCTGTGTCTGTCTCTGTCTCTGTCTCTCTCTCTCTCTCTCTCTCTCTCTCTCTCTCTGTCTCTCTCACTTTCTGTCTCTCTCACTCTGCCTCTCTCTTTGTCTCTCTCTGTCTGTCTCTCTCTCTCTGTCTCTCTTTCTCTCCCTCTCCCTCTCCCTCTCCCTCTCTCTCTCTCTCTCTATAGCTACATCATTACTTTTTCTTTTAAAATCTATTTATTCGTTTTTTTCAAAACAAATACATTAATGGCAGGTATAACATAAATATGAGTCCAGTGTCAAAATATGCATTGAATAATAGACCTCTCGGTCTCTATGTAAATATAGTTAAGTGTTTAAAAGAGAACTTATATGTATAAAAACAAAAAGATTAAAAAAAAGAGAAAAAACAAAAAAAACAAAACCCCCTTTAAATAACAAAAAGAAGAAGAAAAAAAGAAAAACAGAATCTGGGCTGCAAAGAGTTTCAACAATTTAAGTCCTTGTTTGTCGTCAAGTCTGTGAGATACGCTTTGTGCTCACAATTAATGCTCAAAGACTAAATCTTGGAAGCAAGAGTTCTTTATTCCTCTCGACTCTGCAGCAGACCCGGGTGCCTCTCCAAATCGAGACACCCCGAAGCCAAAGATGTCATCCCCCTTTATACACAGAATCTTACATTCAACCTCCCCTCCGGACCCTTCTCCAATCAGGGTCGGAGGTGCACAATCTGTAGGTACATCCCACCGTACATCCCCTCGCACCTCCCATATCATACATTGCATGTTCAAACATGTTCATGGTAATGAGCAATTTCTTGACCAGGGGTGTGTTGTAATATTCATTTATTCTATTAAGCATGCTCAGTTGCTCATGACCTACCCTAGTTTTACTCACCTCCTAGTGAACCCTCTCAGTTCTCCTATATCAGTACTAAAGCTAAGCTATAGTGACAAGGGTCCCATCTATCACTCTCTTCCACTGATATGGATCTCTCTACATCACTCCCTTCTACTGCTATACAATGCTATTACTTCTTACTCAAGGACTCAAGGATGGGTCTGGCAACCTTCAGACACAGCTGTGTCAGAATCCTCTCTCCAGCCCCTCTCAGTGCGAATTCTCTTTAAAACTCCTTACTTTAATGGGGTTTAATCACTTTATCCCTCACAATCCTCCCTTTTTCTTTTGCTACACATACACTGATTAAACCCTCATTCTAAGTTCCCTCAACTCGAACTGACGTAACATTGTCCTAACCTTCTCTTCCTGCAAATCATAAACCTCCCCTGGCCGCATTATCATTATTTTCTGTATTTCCCCTTTCTCTCCCATAGGCATGACTACAGCCTGCATCTGACTTATACTTCTGGTAATAAGTTCCCTAAAACAAGGGATGCAACAGGGGATAAAGATCAGTCCAGCCACTGCACATAGAAACGCGAGTCCCACCGTTCTCCACCATGTTCCTCCGAGGATGGAATCCCACCATTGGGTTCCCATAATCGAATTCCACTTTTGTATTGGAACATGTGCCAACTTACGGATCCCTTCTGATATGTCCATCACTGCCTGTCCATTATCATCGATGTTCAAACAGCAATTAGAGAGGTTGAATTTCCCGCATACCCCTCCTTCCTCTGCCAGGAGGTAATCTAGGGCTAACCTGTTCTGGTATATCGCTGCTCTCATCTGTGTCTGCTGCTTTGCTAGCATTTCCAGCGCCCCCGCAGTTTTTCCCATATTTCTTAGTTAGATACCATTTAGGCTCCTCTGGCCACCACACTCGGGACTGATTTGGCCACTGGGTGACGATGCGCTGGCAGGGGCTGCTGCCTACTAGGACGGCATCCTTTGCCCAGGGCCTAGCGATACACTCAGTCCCGACCGGAGCGTCTGTCAGGACCCATACCTGGGGATCTCGGTCTTGTCCAACTGTCAGGTTCCACCCCATCAGGTCCCATATTTCAACAATGGATCCCCTCCACGGCCAACGTGAACTCATCAGTGGTCCTCCGCAGACCCAACAGTTAGTCACATTCAGGATTCCAGCTATCCGGAGGGCCAAGTCCACAAACAGGTTTTTTCTCCTTCAGGGATCTCGATCTGCTTCTTTATCTCTTGGTACAGTGTCTGGTGCACTTGAGGCTGAGTAGGTGGGGAAGGGGGAGGCTTAGTGACTACTACTCCTGTAACCTCTTTTATTACTTCCTCCTTCGTCTTATCTATTGCCCATTTTACGATCTGAGAAGGGAAAACTAACTGTACACAAACCCATCTCTCTCCCCTTGGGCAGGTAACGGGCCCAACCTTCCCTATATACCCCCTATTGCCTGCCATCAAATACTCCTTTCCCCCCTCTTTACAAATGGTTCTTGTCTTCCGGTCATGGCATACTTTGTTCACATGGGAATGATAGATAAATTATCTGGTTGTCCGCCCTCTGTATTGGATAGGATGATAACATTTATCACAATTATTAATACCTTTTACCACAATTACATACAAAGCAAACAATACCACGACTGCTCCTTTCATGCTGTCAGTTATACATTCAATGCTTTTTGTTAAAATTACTGTTAGGGGTTTGCTTCCTGGCTTCACCATCCACTGTTCCTCCTCATCAGGAACGGGTGGATCGACGGGTCCTTTAACCCGGATCGCGTGGGTCCACCCTTTTTCTTTTGTTCGTATTGCTGTCTCGGTTGTCAGTAATACTAGGTACGGTCCGGTCCACCTGGGCTGGAGTTTCTCCTCCTTCCAATTCTTGACCAGTACCCAGTCGCCGGCCTTTACAGCATGTATTGGAAAGTCGAGTGGTGGGCTTTGAGCCAATAATCCTTTAGCTTTTAATTCTGTAAGGGAACGAGACACTGCCAGTAAATAGTTCCTCAAGAATACATCACCTCCCTCAAAGGTTGGTGTGCCTTCCACCTTCCCAAAATAAGGCAATCCAAACAACATTTCATAGGGAGACACCGCAATATCCTTTCGTGGTGCCGTCCGATTTTCGCAATAAAGCAATTGGTAGACATTTAGTCCAGGGTAACCCTGTCTCCTCCATTAATTTAGTTATCTGAATTTTTAGAGTGGCATTCATCCGCTCCACTCTCCCAGAACTCTGGGGGTGCCATGGAGTATGCAGCTTCCAGTTTATTCCCAAGGCGTGACAAATTAATAGGTGCACCTTGGAAGCAAAATGTCTTCCTCGATCTGAATCTATGGATTCAATTACTCCATATCGTGGGATGATTTGTTCCAGTAGTATCTTAGTGACTGCCTGGGCAATGGCATTTATCGTGGGAAATGCCTCTACCCACCTGGTGAAGTGATCCACTATAACCAGAAGATATTTCCACTGCTGTACCTTTGGTGACAGCTCTCATTACCTTCTTATTCACCCTTTGACACACTACACAACCAGACACCGCCTGCTTCCACTTTTTCAAACCCTTCTCCGGTTATTATAGCATACCCACTATACCTTTTTCCGTCTATGCATCGGGAAGAACCATCAATAAACCATCTTTCCCCTGTTTCAAGCGGTCGTTCTTCTAAATCTTCCCTACTCTTTGTCTGAAGTTCTATTATCTCACTACAATCATGTTCTGGTAACTCCCCTTCCTGCTCAGCACCTGCCGAGTACAAAAAACTGAGAGGGATTTAGGTTTTTATCCGTTACTATGGTCAAATCATTCTTTTCCATAAGTATAACCTCATACTTCAAGATTCTAGAATCCGTCAACCACCGACTGGACTTCTGAGTTAGTATCGTCCGGACCGTGTGGGGAGTGGACATACCAGGGTTCCTCCAAATGTCAATTTCCTACTTTCTTCCACTAACACTGCTGTTGCTGCTACCGCTTGAATACATACTGGCCATCCCCGCGATACTGGATCCAAGAGTTTGGAGAGGAACGCGACGGGCTGCCGCTTCCCTCCTTTCTCTTGGGTTAGTACTCCCAGCGCAATTCCATTTTCTGCATTCACAAAAAGATGGAATGGCTGGTCAATAGACGGAGAGAGCCAGTACAGGGGCAGTGAATAAACTGTTCTTTAGTTTCCTAAACTGGTGTTCGTCCCCGGATTCCCACTTTACTTTGTCGTTTTCTTCACCTAATTTATCATATAGAAACCTAACTTGTCGGGTATAATCATCTATTCATAATCTACAATATCCAATCAGTCCAAGAAACTTCCTAATCTCCTTCTTATTCTTCGGCACTGGCAGTCCGGTAATTCCCGCTATCCTTTCCGGGTTTATTCTCCTTTTCCCATCGCTTATCGGGTGTCCTAGATATTTAACTTCTCGCTCTACAAACTGTAATTTACTTTTAGACACTCTCAACCCCTTTTCCCCCAGAAAGTTCAGGAGGGCTATTGTTGCATCCCTAACTGCCTCCTCTTCTTCCCCTGATAGTAATAGATCGTCCACATACTGCAACAGCTGTGTCTCATCAGTCCTCGGAACGTCCTCTAGTACTTGTTCTAATATTTGTCCGAACAGGTTCGGGGACTCCGTAAATCCCTGAGGGAGCACAGTCCACCGATACTGCTGTTTCCTTTGCGTCTCTGGGTTTTCCCATTCAAACGTAAAAAGGTCCCTGCTCTCTTCAGCCAGGGGACAGCTCCAAAAAGCGTCCTTAGTTACACTCGATCTCTCTGCTCCCGAATCTACCATAAATATCATATCCTCTCCCTGGGGTCCTAATCTCAAGTTTACCAGAGGTTCCCGTGTGTATCCCATACACCCCAGGGAGCAGAACCCCTGACTTCCCTATTCTTCCTCCATGAGTGCGTACGACTGCACCTCCCGTCGTCGCTTGGGACATTCCCTCCTGAAATGACCCTCCTCTTTACAATAATAACACCGGGGTGGCCCCGTGTACCAGCTTCTTGATTCTTGTTCCTTGTTTTCCCGGGGACCCCAACTTCGGTCCCCCCATTCACCTCTTCCTCGTCCTCTAATACTACCGCTTCCCCTTCCCCGGTCTCCATGAGCACCCGGCCTTCTATCACCTTCGATTCCCCCCTTCTGTACTCCTTGCTGTACTGCTTGCAACATCATTTTTGCCTTTCCCTTCTGTTTCTCCCTCATCCCGTCTTACATATACCTTTTGAGCCTCTGTTAACAATTGATTCAATGGTTTTTCATTCCAATCTTCCAATTTTTCAAATTTCTTTCTAATATCTGGCCATGATTTTGTTACAAAATTAACCTTTAGCAACTGCTGACCTGCGTCTGAATCAGGGTCTATCCCCGAATACTGCTGGACATTCCTCCTTAACCTTTGTAAGAACACTGTCGGAGGTTCGTCCTTGTTCTGCTGATTCTAAAAAGCCCGTTCGAAATTCTGTCCCTTGGGAACGGTTTCTCTGATTCCCTTGAAAATTATCTCCCTGAGATCTCTCATACTTCTTCTGTTTGGTTACTCCAATCTGGCGCAGTAATGGGATATTTTACTGCTCCCGCTTGAGCCTGTAACCCCTTCTCCTGCCTGTCTACCATTTGTCTTTCTTCTGAAGTAAACAAACTTCCCCTTATTGACATCATTGTCTGCCAACTCTTTTTTTTCCCTGAGCCCCATTAATTTATTACCCTTCTCCAACCAGAATGTTTATCTAAACAAACCATAAAAGCTGCTTGTTGTTCAGCAATTAACTTATTTCTAATTTTGTTCAAACCATTCCCCATTCCCATTCTACAATTCCCAAATTCCAATTCCTAGTTTAAATACATACGACTAACAATTTTCCAAATTAACTTTACTGAAAAGAAATCTATAGAAGCCAAGCAAGCTACATTTTCCAACTTCCCCTTTTTAAGTTGCGATGATACAAAGCGTTGTCCGTTACCTTACAATAACCTCCCCCATTGCTTACAATTTCTTAAAGGAACACACACACATACCCTTACAACATGTGGCCCACAGCAAACAAACCTATCACATATACAAACTTCCTCATTCATCCAAAACCGGTTTTTATACACACATCACATTAGTTCCATTCTTACTTCAATGAGATTGTTTGAAACAACTCAATATTTTTCATAAAAACATTTTTGGCCCTAGGAACTGATCTATTTGTTCAGCCAGTCCCAAGGGGTCTTCCAATAAACTTTTCATCTCCTTTTTAAATTGGGTTTCCAGCACTGGGCATATTCCTTTTCTATTTGATTCGGCGTTTGTCTTTCATTCATAAAAACATTCAACGCCTGTCCCACCCTGTCCTCATTTGAACCCAACCGCGGCCACCACACTGCGCTCCCTCGAATAGGCTCCTTTGGCCACTCAAAGTAACAAAACTTTATCATAGTTTCCTTACTCTTACCCCGGGTGTTCCCTTCACCCCATCCAACATTCGCCCCAACGGACTATCGGGCGGAATGTTAGGCTCCATATCAGTATGAGCCTCATCCAGGTTCCCCGGACCCTTACTTTTCCCGTTCCGGTTTCCCATCCAGGTTCCCTGGACCCTTACTTTTCCCGTTCCGGTTTCCCATCGTCTCGTCGGACTATTCCCGTCCGACAGACCCCGGTCGCCCAGGCAATACTTAATAGTCGCTTTTCTTACCTGGGTCCTGTGCACAAGAATCGCTCGACCGTCCCATACGTATTTACCTTACACCCTCTCTTGCTTCCCGAGTCTTTTCAACCGAATATCACTCGCTCAAACTGCTGATGGCAAGCAAGGAGATCAGAGACTGCTGAAATCAGCAGGGTACACCTTCCCCTCCTTCTTTGCCTCCACCAAGCAGCCGGAGTGGCGATTGCGGACGAGCCCCCAATTTGTGAGATACGCTTTGTGCTCACAATTAATGCTCAAAGACTAAATCTTGGAAGCAAGAGTTCTTTATTCCTCTCGACTCTGCAGCAGACCCGGGTGCCTCTCCAAATCGAGACACCCCGAAGCCAAAGAAGTCATCCCCCTTTATACACAGAATCTTACATGCAACCTCCCCTCCGGACCCTTCTCCAATCAGGGTCGGAGGTGCACAATCTGTAGGTACATCCCACCGTACATCCCCTTGCACCTCCCATATCATACATTGCATGTTCAAACATGTTCATGGTAATGAGCAATTTCTTGACCAGGGGTGTGTTGTAATATTCATTTATTCTATTAAGCATGCTCAGTTGCTCATGACCTACCCTAGTTTTACTCACCTCCTAGTCAACCCTCTCAGTTCTCCTATATCAGTACTAAAGCTAAGCTATAGTGACAAGGGTCCCATCTATCACTCCCTTCCACTGATATGGATCTCTCTACATCACTCCCTCTACTGCTATACAGTGCTATTACTTCTTACTCAAGGACTCAAGGATGGGTCTGGCAACCTTCAGACACAGCTGTGTCAGAATCCTCTCTCCAGCCCCTCTCAGTTCGAATTCTCTTTAAAACTCCTTACTTTAATGGGGTTTATTCACTTTATCCCTCACAAGTCCGTTCCACTGTATACCAGTAAAAAACATATTATAACAGTTGGAGAGGGGACAGTTTATGTCGTATGAAAATGTTGAATAAATCTTCCCCAAGTCCTAACAAATTTAGCCAAGGGTTCAACAATGTCACGCCTATTTTTTTCTAAATTTAAACATGATATCGTTTCAGAGTACCAATGGAGTGTGGTCGGAGGATTGGAATCTTTCCATTTAAATAAAATAGATCTTCTGGCAATTAATGTGGTAAAAGCAATCGGACGATGGGCGGAACGGGACAGATGGATAGAATTTAACATTGGTAGCCCAAAAATTGCAGTAATAGGGTGAGGTTGTAAATCAATACCTAAAACTACAGAGATGGTATCCAAAATTTCTTTCCAAAATTTTTCCAAAAGTGGGCAGGACCAAAACATATGAGTCAGTGAGGCCACTTCAGAATTCCATCTGTCACAGGTAGGATTTATTTGACGATAGAAAACTAGCTAACTTATCTTTTGACATAAACCACCTTGAATTGTATCAAAGCGTGTCTTGCACACATTGAGCAAGTATTAACTAATTGAAGAATCCTCTCCCATTTCCCTATAGATAAGGAAATTTGAAGTTCTCTTTCCCAGTCATTCTTAATTTTATCAAATGTATCTTTTTTTAATTTCAAAATCAACTCATAGTCTTTATTAAACCCTTCTGATAAGGGTTAAAATATTTTTTTTAATTCCAAGGTGTCGATTTGATGTGGTAACAGAAAAAAGGGTAGAGTAGCCCTCAAAAAATGTCTAATTTGTAAATATCTAAAAAAATGTGAGTTAGGTAAATTATATTCATTGGATATTTGTTCAAAAGCCATAAAACAACCATCCGAAAATAAATCACGAAATGCTACTAATCCCTTCTTTTTCCATAGCAGAAAGGCTTGATCAGTGCTAGGTTGGAAGAAAAAATTACGTATGATAGGACTCAATAAAATAAAATCATTCAATCCAAAAACGTTACGAAATTGATACCATATTCGAAGTGTATGTCTTAATATTGGGTTAGTCGTATATTTATTCAATCTCGTTAATGGGGAGGTGAAGCTGCAGATCTGGGAAACCACTGGACAAGAACGATTCCGTACAATCACATTTACGTAAGTTCAATCCCACTCTCGCCCACCTCTCCCACCCTTCCCTCTCCCCCTATCCACCCTTGCGTCAAGTCAAGTCAACTTTATTTGACACATACACATACAAGATGTTCAGTGAAATGAAAGTGGCAATGCCTGCGGGATTCCCCTCCCTTCCCCCCTCTCTCTCCCCCCTCTCTCTCCCCCCTCTCTCTCCCACTCTCTCTCCCCCCTCTCTCTCCCCCTCTCTCTCTCCCCTCTCTCTCCCCCCCCATCTCTTTCTGCCTCCTCCCTCTCCCTCTGAATCTCCCCCCTCCCTTTCCCTCTGGCCCTACCCCTCTCCCCCTCTCTCTCCTTCCCCCCTCTCCCTCTCCCCCTCCCTCTCCTGACTCTCCCTCATAAGATCATGTGATAGGAACAGAATTAGGCCATTCAGTCCATCAAGTCTACATCGTTCAATAATGGCAGATCTACCTCACCCTCCTAACCTAATTCTCTTGCCTTCTCCCTATAACCTCTGACACCCGTACTAATCAACAATCTATCTATCTCTGCCTTAAAAATGCCCACTGACCTGTGGTCTGTGGCAATGAATCCCACAGATTCACCACCCTCTGGCTAAAGAAATTCCTCCTCGTCTCCTTCCTAAAGGAACGTCCTTTAATTCTGAGGCTGTGCTCTCTGGTCCTAGACTCTCCCACTAGTGGAAACATCCTCTCCACATCTGCTCTATCCGGGCCTTTGACTATTCGCTAATGTTTCCATGAGCTCACCCTCCCCCTCCCCTTGTTCTTCTAAACCCCAGCGAGTACAGGTCTAGTGCCAACAAACGCTTATCGTACATTAACCCACTCATTCCTGGGATCTGTTGGCGTGAACCTCCTCTGGACCCTCTCCAGAGCTGGCACATCCATCCTCAGATATGGGGCCCAAAATTGCTCAATGTTACGCCAAATGTGACCGGACCAGCACCTTATAGAACCTCAACATTACATCCCTGTTTGTCAACAAGTAACATTAGCAAATTTGCAGGTGACACAAAGCTGGGTGGCAGTGTGAACTGTGAGGAGGATGCTATGAGAATGCAGTGTGACTTGGACAGGTTGGGTGAGTGAGCAGATGCATGACATGCAGTTTAATATGGATAAATGTGAAGTTATCCACTTTGGCAGCAAAAACAGAAAGACAGATTACTATCTGAATGGTGTCAAGTTGGGAAAAGGGGAAGTACAACGGGATCTGGGGGGCCTTGTTCATCAGTCAATGAAAGTAAGCTTGTAGGTACAGCAGGCAGTGAAGAAAGCGAATGGCATGTTGGCCTTCATAACATGAAGAGTTGAGTATAAGAGCAAAGAGGTCCTTCTGCAGTTGTATAGGGCCCTAGTGCGACCACACCTGGAGTATTGTGTTCAGCTTTGGTCTCCAAATTTGAGGAAGGACATTCTTACTATTGAGGGAGCCTAGTTCACAAGGTTAATTCCCGGGATGGCGGGACTGTCATATGTTGATAGAATGGAGCGGCTGGGCTTGTATACTCTGGAATTAAGAAGAATGAGAGGGAATCTTATTGAAACATAAGATTATTAAGGGCTTGGACACTCTAGTGGCAGGAAACATGTTCCCGATGTTGGGGGAGTCCAGAACCAGGGGTGACACAGTTTAAGAATAAGGGGTCGGCCATTGTGAACGGAGATGAGGAAACACTTTTCCACCCAGAGAGTTGTGAGTCTGTGGAATTCTCTGCCTCAGAGGGCGGAGGAGGCTGGTTCTCTGGATACTTTCAAGAAAGAGCTAGATAGAGCTCTTAAAGATAGCGGAGTTACTCCAGCACTTTGTACCCGTCCACGTTCTCCAGAGATGCTGCCTGACCCGCTGAGTTACTCCAGCACTTTGTACATGCCCACGTTCTCCTGAGATGCTGCCTGACCCGCTGAGTTACTCCAGCATTTTAAGATAAGATAAGATAAGATAAGATGCATTTATTTGTTACATGTGCCAATTGGCACAGCAAAATTAAATCACCATGCAGCCATACAGTACACAACATGGAGTAGATAGAATTCAACATAAAACATCCCCCCACAGCAGGATCAAAATTTCCCACTGTGAGGGAAGGCACCAAAGTCAATCTCTTCACAATGTTCCCCACTGTTCCCCCATGTCTATCTTCAGTTTTAAAACAGCATCTCCAGTTCCTTCCCACACACATAGAAACATAGAAAATAGGTGCAGGAGTCGGCCATTCGGCCCTTCGAGCCTGCACCGCAATTCAATATGATCACGGCTGATCATCCACAATCAGTACCCCATTCCTGCTTTCTCCCCCTATCCCTTGATTCCGTTAGCCCTAAGAGTTAAATCTAACTCTCTCTTGAAAGCATCCTGAGAATTGGCATCCACTGCCTTGAGGCAGAGAATCCCAAAGATTCACAACTGTCTAGGTGGAAAAGTTTCTCCTCATCTCAGTCCTAAATGGCCAACTCCTTATTCTTAAACTTTGTGTGGCCCCTGGTTCTGGACTCCCCCAACATCAGGAACATTTTTCCTGCATCTAATCTGTCCAATCCCTAAAGAATTGTACATGTTTCTATAAGGTCCCTTCTCATCCTTCTAAATTCCAGTGAAAACAAGCACAGTCCACCAATTCAGGGCTCTCACTTAACTTTTTTTCTCTGTTGCCAGCCGGGCAACCTAGGCAGCTTTTTAGGTTGCCAAATGACAGTTTAGGTGGTCATTTAAGACAGCTTGCATGATGCGTGCGATAATATGCTCGGACGAAGTGCGTAGTTACCAGTCGGAATTATGGTCAATGAAGCATTCACATATTATTACTGCTTCAAATAAAGTCGCAAACTAAACATACTCACTAATCAAGACATGATATATACCACAATGACATGCAGCAAAATTACAATACAGTATCTCATCTCTTTTCACACGTTGCAATGAATGCAATTTCTATTATTTCTTTCCATTTCCAAACAAAAATCTGGTTGAATTATTCAGCGTATGATCAACCTTTGTGAGACAAAGCGCAGGGCTTGGCAATCGCTTCGCACAACACCTCCGCTAGGTTCACAATAACCAACCTGATTTCCCGGTGGCTCAACACTTGATCTCCCCCTCCCATTCCGAATCTGACCTTTCTGTCCTGGCCTCCTCCATGGCCAGAGTGAGGCCCACCGTAAATTGGAGGAGCAGCACCTCATATTTTGCTTGGGCAGTTTACACCGCAGCGGTATGAACATTGACCTCCAATTTCAGGTAGTCCCTGCTTTCTCCTCCGCTTCTCAGCTCTCCCTCAGCCCACTGTCTCCGCCTCTTCCTTTCTTCTTCCCACCCCCTGCACCCTCACATCAGTTTGAAGAAGGGTCTCGACCCAAAACGTCGCCTATTTCCTTCGCTCCACAGAGAGTTTCTCCAGCATTTTGGTCTCCCCATTCACACAAGTTCTGTTATCCCACTTCCCTCACCCACTCCCTACACATTAGGGGCAATTTTACAGAGACAAGTTAACCGACAAAGCCAATGCATCTTTGGGATGTGGGAGGAAACCCACACGCTTACAGGGAGAATGTGCAAATTCAACACAGACAGTGCCCGAGGACAGGATCGAACACAGATCCCTGGCGTGTGAGGCAGCAAGTCCACCAGCTGTGCCACTATATTTTATTTTCCAGCACACAAAAAATTATACGTTGTTGACTTTGGTTACTAAAAAAAAGAAACTATCCATTTTCAGTCTTAAATCTCTAAGTGACGTTTACAGCTACTGTATGTTTTAATTCAGTTCAAGACTATGGGGCAGTACATTGGCCATAAAGTTGCTGCCTAAAATTGCCAGAGACCCGGAATTGATCCTGAATATGGGTGCTGTCTGTATGGAGTTTGCTCCTTTTCCCTTTGATCGCATGGGTTTTCTCCGGGTGCTCTTATTTCCTTCCACATTCCAAAGGTGTGCAGGAACCTTTATCAGACCCAACCCAAAACGTAATATTTTCCTTTTGTCCAGAGATTCTGTCTGACCTGTTGAGTTACTCCAGCTTTTTGTATCTATCTTCAGTTTGAACCAGCATCTGCAGTTCTTTCCTACACACAAGATACTATACGATAGAACTTTATTAATCCAAGGAGGGAAGTTGTGTGTGTGTGTGTGTGTGTGTGTGTATAGTTATATATTCATATATAAATATGCACTGTTTGTGTTCTCGTTGATAACATTGTTTACAGAGTACTATGTTTACATATTCTGTTGTGCTGCTGCAAGTAAGGATTTCATTGGGACATGAGAGAATAAAACACTCTTGATTCTTGACTTACTCCTGTGGGATAGAACTAGTGTACGGGTGATCGGTGGTTGGCGTGGACTCGGTGGGCCGAAGGGCCTGTTTCCACGATGTATCTTTAAATTAAACTGCTTCTTCTTTCGTGTGGCATGCACAGCCTAAAGTTGTTGGACAACTTGTTCTATTTGATCTTCCGTTTCTGCACGTCAAATTGATTGCATTGGTCGAAACAGGGCGGACCACGTGAAGGTTGCAATCTTCCACCTCTAAATTAAACTAAAACACCATAACCAGAGGAAATCTAAAGAAGGGTCTCTACCCAAAACATCACGCAATGTCTTCTATCCAGAGATGCTGGCTGCTCCATGGAGTTCCGCCGCTCAATTAAAGCATGGATAGTCTTCACCCTACTATAGGTACCCACCCCGAAGCAATTAAATTTAAGGTAGCTCTTTTTTTCCCCAAAGAACCCTTTCTTGTTTAAGTCCGAGTCAAGAGTCAAGAGAGTTTTATTGTCATGTGTCCCAGATAGGACAATTAAATTCTTGCTTCCTGCAGCACAACAGAATATGTAAACATAGTACAGAACAGGAGATGAAAGTTCATTGTGCCTATATTCCATAGACCATATATATATATACACAATAAATAAACAGATTAAATGCAATATGCTGTTATTTTTCAGAGTTTGGTGGTGGTGTTTAAATTCTGTTTAAATTCCATTTCAAATATTTTTGGAGGACCTGGAAACCAAGCAGCAAGAGTTACTCCAGGGAGTTACTCCAGTTCCAGTGAGTGAGTCTGCGTTGGTTTTCAGCAGTCGCGGCGAGTGGACAGCAATGGCAGCCAGATCTCCCACCATGCAAAGGGAGGGAGAAAGTGGCCGACACCGACCAGTTGCAGTGGCAGTGTGCTTGTGCAGGGCGGCACATGCGCATAATCACGGCCGATGATGTGCTGGCCAAAGATCCTCGCTATTGGATCGTTGGTGCTGGCCGTGGTTGTGCGCATGTGTAAGGTGGCCGGCCGTGCCGGCGGTCGAGGAGCGGGCGGAGACCCGAGACACGGACACGGACAGCAGGCGGAGACGGAGAGTGTAGATTGATGTTGCATGTTAACCAATCACACACAAGCCAGCATCTGTAACTCCACTGGGTCTGGTGTCTGTTTACAGAGAGTGACAGAGAGAGAAAGGTAGACAGGGGGCCCGCTCAGAATTAAACGAGAGGTGTACCGGGTGCTTGCCAAGCCGGGCAAAATGGCATGGCTTTTAGGTTGCCCCACGGGTCTGTGGGTTGCCATTGGCTACCGGGCATCCGCTAATTTCGAGCCCTGAGAGAGAGGAGAGGAGAGGGAAAGATAGAGGAGAGGAGAGAGAGACACACACACACACACAGACAGAGAAAGGGGAGAGGGAAAGATAGAGGAGAGGAGAGAGTGTAAGATATAGGTTGCGCTCACAATCACTACTCAGAGACTAAATCATGGAAACAAGAAATGCTTTATTTGCGAGTCTGCAGAGTCGGGTGCCTCTCCAAGTTGAGACACACCAAAGTCAGGAAAGTAAAGACCCTTTATATACACAATTCTATATTTAACCTCCCCTTCTGGCCCTCTCCAATCAGAGCACTGAGGTGCACAGTCTATAGGTACATCCCCCCAGTACCTCCCACATCATACATCGCATGTCCATACATGTGCATGGTAATGAGCAGTTTCTTGACCAGGGGTGTGTTAGTAATATTCATTTATTTCATTAAGCATGCTCAGTTGTAAATGACCTGCCCCAGTTTGCTCACCTCCAACTGACCTCTCTCAGTTCTCTTGTATCTGAATTAAAAGCTAGACTCTACTGATAAGGGTTGCATCCATCACTCCCTTCTACCGCTATACAATGCCATCAATCCTTACTCGAGGACAGTTCTGGTAACTTCATCCACAGCTGTGTCAGAATCCTCTCCCTGGCCTCTATCGGTTAGAATCCTCTTTACGTTAGAATCCTCTCCTGAACCCTTACAATAGTGGGGTTTAATCACTTTATCCCTCACAATCCTCCCTTTTTCTTTTGCTACACGTCTATTGATTAAACCTCAATTTCAAGCTCCTTCAGTTCGAATTGAAGTAACATTGTCCTAATCTCTTCCTGTGGATCCTGGACCTTCCCTGGTCGCATTATCATTATTTTCTGTATTATCCCTTTCTATCCCATAGGCACGACTACAGCCTGCATCTGACATACTCCTTGCAATAAGTTCCCTAAAACAAGGGATACAACAGGGGATAAAGATCAGCCCAGTCAATGCACATAGAAACACGAATCCTACCGTTCTCCACCATGTTCCTCCGAGGATGGAATCCCACCATCGGGTACCCATAATTGAATTCCACTTTTGTATTGGAACATGTGCCAACTTACGGATTCCTTCTGATATGTCCATCACTGCCTGTCCATTGTCATCGATGTTTAGACAGCAATTAGAGAGGTTGAATTTCCCGCATACCCCTCCTTCTTCTGCCAGGAGGTAATCTAGGGCCAATCGGTTCTAGTATATTGCTGCTCTCATTTGTGTCTGCTGCTTTGACAGCATCTCCAGTGTCACCGCAGTTTGGTTGGTAATTACTTCCAGTACTGCCTGAAGTCTTATGATCCGGTTTAACATGTTTACCAGGGTTCGGTAGCCCCAGGATCCATCCTGTGCCGAAGTGGCTGCTCCATAGTATGAGATGATTCTAGCGGGTGGTCATTCATCATCTTCCCATTCTCCAATGTCTATTTTCCTCTTCTTCCGATATAGATCGTCAAATACAGGTGTTCCTAGCGACCGCCCTTCTTCGGTGTTGAACGGGAAAAATCCCGGTTGTACCAGTCCAATAAAGCAAGTCACACTCCAATTTGTTGGCAACACCGAGTATGCCTTGTGTCCGCATATCCATAAAAGTACTTCAGGGGCCGGTCCACTAGAGGTAACCTTGTTCCATATAACCATATAACAATTACAGCACGGAAACAGGCCCTCTCGGCCCTTCCAGTCCGTGCCAACCATTTGTTTTCCCCTAGTCCCATCTACCCGCAGTCAGACCATACCCCTCCATTCCCTTCACGTCCATATACCTATCCACTTTACTCTTAAATGTTAAAATCGATCCTGCCTCCACCACTTCTGCTGGAAGCTCATTCCACACAGCCACCACCCTCTGAGTAAAGAAGTTCCCCCTCACGTTACCCCGAAACCTCTGTCCCTTAATTTTCATGTCATGCCCTCGTGTTTGAATCTTCCCTACCCTCAATGGAAAAACGTATCCCACGTCAACTCTGTCTATCCCTTTCATCATTTTAAAGACCTCATTCAAGTCCCCCCTTAACCTTCTGCGCTCCAAAGAATAAAGACCTAACTTGTTCAACCTTTCTCTGTAACATAGTTGCAGGAACCCTGGCAACATTCTAGTAAATCTCCTCTGTACTCTCTCTATTTTGTTGACATCCTTCCTATAACTAGGCGACCAAAGTTGTACACCATACTCCAGAATTTGGTCTTACCAATGCCTTGTACAATTTTAACATTACTTCCCTACTCCTATATTCAATGCTCTGATTTATAAAGGCCAGCACACCAAAGGCTTTCTTTACCACCCTATCTACATGCGATTCCACCTTCAGGGAACTATGCACAGTTATTCCTAGATCCCTCTGTTCCACAGCATTCCTCAATTCCCTACCATTTACCATGTACGTCCTATTTTGATTTGTCCTGCCAAGATGTAGCACTTCACACTTATCAGCATTAAACTCCATCTGCCATCTTTCAGCCCACTTTTCCAAATGGCCCAAATCTCTCTGTAGATTTTGAAAATCTACTTCATTATCCACAACACCACCTATCTTAGTATCATCTGCATACTTACTTATCCAATTTTCCACCCCATCATCCAGATCATTGATGTACATGACAAACAACAGTGGACCCTGAGGCACCCCACTGGTCACCGGCTTCCAACCTGACAAACAGCCATCCACCATTACTCTCTGACATCTCCCATTCAGCCACTGTTGAATCCATCTTGCTACTCCGCCATTAACACCCAAAGATTGAACCTTCTTAACCAACCTTCCATGGGGAACCTTGTCAAAGGCCTTACTAAAATCCATATAGACAACATCCACTGCTTTACCCTCATCAATTTCCCTAGTTACCGCTTCAAAATTCAAGAAGGTTTGTCAAACATGACCTTCCAGGCACAAATCCATGTTGACTGTTCCTGATCAGACCCTGTTTATCCAGATGCTTATATATATTATCTCTAAGTTCCTTTCCATTAATTTGCCCACCACTGACGTCAAACTAATAGGTCTATAATTGCTAGGTTTATTCTTTGAACCCTTTTTAAACAATGGAACAACATGCGCAGTACGCCAATCCTCCGGCACTATTCCCGTTTCTAATGACATTTGAAATATTTCTGTCATAGCTCCTGCTATTTCTACACTAACTTCCCTCAATGTCCTAGGGAATATCCTGTCAGGACCTGGAGACTTATTCACTTTTATATTTTTCAAAAGTGTCAGTACTTCCTCCTCTTTGAATCTCATAGTTTCCATAGCTACTCTACTCTTTCCCCTTAACTCACCGAGTTCAATATCCTTCTCCTTGGTGAATACCGAAGAAAATAAATTGTTCAATATCTCCCCCATCTCTTTTGGCTCTGCAGATAGCTGTCCATTCTGGTTCTCTAATGGTCCAATTTTATCCCTTGTTATCCTTTTATGTCTCGCAACACCGGGATTCCTTGATAAGGGTTGTTCCCGGTGCAGTTCCATAGTCCAGTCGATTCCATTCCGTCATTCTTCATCCAGATAGTGCAGTTTCTCCCATCTTTCTTAGTTGGATACCATTTAGGCTCCTCTGGCCACCACTCTCGGGACTGATTCGACCACTGGGTGACGATGCGCTGGCAGGGGCTGCTGCCTACTAGGACGGCATTTTTTGCCCAGGACCTAGCAATACACTCAGTCCCAACCGGAGCGTCTGTCAGGACCCATGCTTGGGGATCTCGGTCTTGTCCAACTGTCAGGTTCCACTCCATCGGGTCCCATACTTCAACAATGGATCCTCTCCACGGCCAACGTGAGCTCATCAGTGATCCACCACAGACCCAACAGTTAGTCACATTCAGGGTTACAGCTATCCGGAGGGCCAAGTCCACAAACAGGTTTTTCCCTCCTTCAGGGATCTCAATCTGCTTCTTTATTTCTTCATACATTGTCTGGTGTAATTGAGGCTGAGTAGGTGGGGGAGGGAGCGGCTTGGTGACTACTACTTTTGTTAACCTTTTTATTACTTCCTCCTTCACTTTGTCTAATGTCCATCTTAAGGCATGGAAAGGGAGACATAACTGTCCTGTCCTAGTCATACAAACCCATCTCCCCCCCCCTTTGGGCAGGTAACGTACCCAAACCTCCCTACATATCCCCTATTCTCTACCCTATAATACTTCTTTCCCCTGTCCTCACAAATAGTTCTAGTCCTCAGCTAATAGCAAGCATCGTTCACATGGGAATGATAGGTAAATGATCTGGTTGTCCGCCCTCCGTATCTGATAGGATGATAACATTTATCACAGTTATTAATACTTTTTACCCTGATTACATGCAGAGCAAGCAATACCACAACTGCTCCTTTCATACTGCTAGTTATACATTTTTTTCTAAAAGTTAATGTTAGGGGCTTATTCCCTGGCTTCACCATCCACTGTTCCTCTTTTATCCGGAGCGGGTGGGTCAACGGGTCCTGTAATCCGGATTGCGTGGGTCCACCCTTTTTCTTTTGCTCGTACCGCTGTCTCGGTTGTTAGTAATACTAGGCCGGTCCACGGGACTGGAGTTTCTCCTCTTTCCAATTCTTGACCAATACCCAGTCGCCGGCCTTTACAGCATGCATTGGAAAGTCGAGTGGTGGGCTTTGAGCCAATAATCCTTTAGCTTTTAATTCTGTAAGAGAACGAGATACTGCCAGTAAATAATTCCTTAAGAATACATCACTGCACTCTATGGTGGTTATTCCTTCTATCTTTCCCAAATAAGGTAACCCAAACAACATTTCATAGGGGGATACTGCTAACTTTGCATGGGGTCTCCGTTGCTTTTCTTAAAGCCTTTCTGTTTCCCTTCTGCTCCAAACATGTGCCAGACTCCATGTACATATGCTGCTCTTAAAGCCTTAATTTCTGCCAACTGAGCTAAGCAAGATTGCAGGCAAGCTTCCAATTTGATTACCTTAAAGTCTAATTCATCCAGATGCATCACTTCAAACCCTGCATACTTGCTATTATGATCCCTTCAACAAGAAACATCCACAAGCAAAACCTTTTTGTCCCCTTCATTCAAAGGCTCTGACTGTAAAACATTTCTCAGACTTGTATGTCCTTCTTCCTTCATTATTTTCCTTAGTGGCATCACAATTTCAACGTACTTCCCAATCTAGTCTGAACTATATCCTGCCATTTCCAAGATCATCATCATCTGTTCTACTGTCTGAGGTTTGGGAACTTCAATTATCGCTTCAATTTGATCCTGCGCTATAGCTTTTACTTCTTTAGATATTACTCGTCCAAAATATTCTACCTGCTGCTGACAAAACAACAACTTCTTCCTTGATGCATTATGACCTCCTGTGCCATCTTTTCCAAGATAATTACAATGTCTCTCTCTCACATTGCTTCTCACTTGTAGAACAAACCAACAAATCATCCACATACTATATCAACACCCTCCAAATCTGCCTACAACATCTGATTAAAAACATGGGGCTAGTATTTAAAACCCTGCCGCATCCTAGCCTAGGTGTATTTAATACCTCTTCTTAATGTTCTTACCATAGCTATGTTCACCACTATCTTAATATAATTATTATTATTTCCTGATTACCATACCTGTTCACATCCCCAACACACCTTAACCATAACCTATCTCCTTACTAGCCTTTCTTGACCTCTTCCTTGAGATCCCTCCCTCCCTTGGGGACCCCAGTCCTTTCACTTTCACCAACAGTGCCTTCAAATCTCCCATAGCCAATAATCGTCCTCCAAAGCCATAATCCATTTCCTGCCCCATCAGGAATATTGGGTAAGGTATTTTTTTAGCCCTCTCAGTTTATGGGTGCCCCAAAGGATAATCTGTGTCTGTCCTGCTCTTATCTGTTTAAAGCAGTCTCATCAATTTATCCCTCTGCTTCCCACTTTAATCCTTTTTGATATGCATTCTTTCTCATTCTAAACTCAATTTCTTACTTCTCAGATAGTCTATCCTCCTTTGCAAATTTATTCACCTTCCTTTTAAAATCTTCCACTGACTCCTCCTGATTTATTACCTGTTGTTTCCTACTTCTGTTACCTCCTCACTGCCTCTCTCTCCTTTTCTCTCTAAACTGTTTAAGTACATCTAATTCCTTTCCTCTCCTCTTTTCCCACCTTTCCAACTTATCTGTGGCATATAATTCATAATTAGCACTTCCATCTTGTCACACATTTATCTTGAAAGTGCCTCCCTTGGGCCACTTCCTCACAACTGTTTCTGAAAATCTCAGCAAACAATCATTACCCTTCTCCAACCAGAATGTTTATCTAAACAAACCACAAAAGCTGGGTCATGTTTCAGCAATTAACTTATTTCCAATTATTTCAATCCATTCTCACCACAATTTTTAAATTTCCAATTCCTAGTACTAGTAACAATTTTCCAAATTAACTTTACTGAAAAGAAATCTATAGAAACATCAGCAAAGCCAAGCAACCTACATTTTCCAACTTTCCCCTTTATGTTGCGATGATACAAAGCGTTGTTCGTTACCTTACAGCTGTTTGTAACCTCCCCCATTGCTTACAATTTCTTAAATGAACACACACACCTACCCTTACAGCATGTGGCCTACAGCAAACAAACTTATCACATATATAAACTTCCTCATTCATACAAAACCGGTTTTTACACACAAATCACATTCGTTCCATTCTTACTTCAATGAAATTATGCAATTTCCTACACAGATTAAAGTTTCAAAATTAACATATTTTGCACTAACTCCTCATGTACCTGACCAATCTGTATATGAGTTGCTTCTATAGATTGTGTGAAACAACTCAATATTTCTTTCATGTGCTGCTCCTTCCTTTTTTTTAACTTTTCGTACTCAAAACATTTGGCACTGTGATTTTCCTTAGATTTTTGCAATGTCTGAGTGATACTCTGAATATTCTGTACAGCATCCAAAGTGCCCAATCCTCATCGGAGCCCAGTCGTGGCCACCAGACTGAACTCCCCCTTAATGGTTCCTTTGGTTAATCAGAATAACAGAACTTAATCATAGTTTCCTTATCTTTACCCCCGGGGCTTCCTTCTCCCCAAGATTGCCACATTCGACCCTCACTTTTCCCGTTCTGGTTACCCATTGTCTTATCGTACTATTCCCATCCGACAGACCCTCGGTCGCTCGGGCAATACTTAATAGTCAGTTTTCTTACCCGGGTCCTGTGCACAAGAATCGCTTGACCGTCCCTTGTTTATTTTTCCGACACTCCCTCTTGTTTCCCGAGTCTCTTGTCCGGATATCACTCGCTCAAACTGCTGATGGCAAGCAAGGAGATCAGAGACTGCTGAAATTAGCAGGGTGCACCTTCCCTTCCTTCCGTGCCTCCACTGAGCGGCCGGAGTGGAGATCGCGGACGAGCCCCCACTTTGTGAGATATAGGTTGTGCTCACAATCACTACTCAGAGACTAAATCATGGAAACAAGAAATGCTTTATTTGCGAGTCTGCAGAGTCGGGTGCCTCTCCAAGTTGAGACACACCAAAGTCAGGAAAGTAAAGCCCCTTTATACACACAATTCTACATTTAACCTCCCCTTCTGGCCCTCTCCAATCAGTGCACTGAGGTGCACAGTCTATAGGCAGAGATGCCAACCCTAAATTTAGTTCACAGTAACATTTAACCCATTTGTCCGTAACAAATGGGGTTAAATGCATTTCTCTCCGTAACATACTCACCTGGGGTTGTTGCCGGCGGCTATGCGCCTGCGCACTGGTGCAGATCAGCGGGCTGCCGGCGGGCGGGTGCGGCACATGCGCACTTGGCAAGGTCTGCGCCTGCGCACTGGGTGGGGGTGGGGGGGGAGGCCCGGTGATGGGGCTGCCGCGAGCGGCCGGCTGGCGGCAAGAAAGTGCCGCTGATCCGCGCGGGCCGGCGCAGCCCGGTGCTCTGGGCCGGGCGTGGCGTGGCTCGAAATGGCGCCAGGGCCCGGCAAACCCTCCCCACTGCGCACGCGCGGTCCACTGGGGCCCGGCAACCCTCCCCCACTGCGCACGCGCAGGGCCACTGGGGCCCCGCAACCCTCCCACAACTGCGCTGGGCGCGACACTAGGGCCCGGACAAGTGCCGCTGATCGCGCTGTGCGGGCTTGGGCAAACCGGGGGACACATGGCGTCCGGCGTTCACCCACGGGAGGAATCACCTGGCGCGCGGTTGTCCGTACAGCATGTTTGGTCTGCCTGAACCCGTAAAAAGGTTAGTTCGCCGGAAAAATACGGCGAATCCGGGACACTGTGGCATCTCTGTATAGGTTACATCCCAGCCCAGTACCTCCCACATCAACATCACAGGTCCATACATGTGCATGGTAATGAGCAGTTTCTTGTGACCAGGGGTGTTGTATGTAATATTTCATTTAATTCTATTTTGCATGCCCAGCTTTAAATGACCTTCCCAGATTTGCTTCACTCTCCAACTGACTTCTCTCTCAGTCTCTTGTATCTGAATTAAAAGCTAGACTCTAACTGATAAGGGTCGCATCCATCACTCCCTTCTATACCGCTAAACAATGCCATCATCCTTAACTCAAACAGTTCTGTAACTTCATCCACAGCTGTGTAGAAAACCCTCTCCCTGAGGCCTCTATTGGTTAGAATCCTCTTTACGTTCGAATCCGCTTCCTGAACCCTTACTATATGGGTTTAAATAACTTATTCCCTCACTAAGAGGGAGAGACAGATAAGAAGAGGAGAGATCAAGGAGATAGGGAGAGGAAAGATAGAAAGAGAGGGGAGAGAGCGGGATGAATTTAAAAGACTTGTCAGCCTCTTCACTTTTAGAAGCAGATTTACAGAGTTGACCCCAGCGTCTGAAGAAGGGGCAGCGACCCGAAACATTGCCTATTCCTTCGCTTCCATAGATGTCTGCCTCAACCCGCTGATTTCTCCACATTGTGTCTACCCCAATAAATGCAATTGTCAGTTAATTACAGAGTGGAGGCGTGGCCGCACGCGGCATCTGAGCGGCTACAGAACACTCCAGGTGTGGGTCTCAACCAGGGCCCTGGTACAACTGCTCTTGCAGGACCTCTTTGGCGCCTGTACTCAACCCATCTTTTTATGACGGCCAACAGGCCAAAACTGCACACAATACACCAGTTGGGTCTCAGCAGGGGCCCTTTACAAACGGCAGAAGAAACTCTTTGCTCCTGTAAATAACTCCTCTTGTTTTATGAAGCCAACGGCCAAAACTGCACACAATACTCCAGTTGGTTTCAAAACCAGGGCCCTGCACAACTGCAAAGACACAGACTAAATTAATGGAAACACCAGAAATCTTTAGTGCGAGTCTGCAAAGAGTCACGTGTGCCTCTAACTCCAGGTTGAGACACACCAAATGCAGGAAAGTAAAAGCCCCTTTATAACACACAATTCAAACATTTACTCCTCCCCTTCTGCCCTCTCCACATCAGAGCACTGAGGTGGCACGGAGTCAATAGGTACTTCCCCCCAGTACCTCCTACATCATACATCACATGTCCATACATGTGCATGGTAATGAGCAGTTTCTTGACCAGGTTCTTGTTAGTTATAATTCATTTATTTCATTCAGCATGCTCAGTTGTAAATGACCTGCCCCAGTTTGCTCACCTCCAACTGACCTCTCTCAGTTCTCTTGTATCTGAAGAAGGGTCTCGACCCGAAACGTCGCCTATCTCCTTCGCTCCTTGAGATCTGCAGCACCCAGCTGAGGTTTCTTCCATCTTTTTGTGTACCCTGCAGAAGACAAACCGTGCTCCTGTACTCAACCCATCTTGTATGAAGGCCTACAGGCCAAATCTGAACACAATAACTCAAGTGTGGTCCCCTTCACACACTAGTTTAGTTTAGAGATACAGTGCGAAAACCGGCCCCTTCGGCTCAGCAAGTCCGGTAGCCACCACAGCCGACCGCGCACAAATTAACACTATCCTACCACACACACACACCACGACAATTTACAATCTTCACTCAAAGCCAATAACCTACTAACCCCGCACGTCTTTGGAGTGTGGGAGGAATACCGCAGCCCCGGAGAAAACCCACGCAGTCCAGGGAGAGAACAGCAAAACACCGTACAGCCAGCGCCCCCCCCGTTTTTGGTCGGGATCAACCGTGTTTCTGGTGCTGTGAGGCGGCCCCTGTAGCGCTGGGTCACCGATACAGCCAGAGAGTGAGGGAGAGGTGAATACTTACTCTCCCTCCACCACTCTCATCTCTCTCTCTCTCCCTCTCTCTCTCTCTCCCTCTCCTCTCTCTCTCTTCCTCTGACATTATAGAAGAGAGAGTTTTTGGAAAGTTTTCACAAATATTTGAGGAATATATATATAATCTCCCTCTTCACCGCCTCTCTACCCTCCGATTATATCCTCTCCTCCTTCCCTCCTTCTCCTCTCTCTCTCTCATCCCTCACCCCCTCCCCCTCCTTATTTTGATCCTTTCTCTCTCTATCCCTCTCTCTCCTCGACAAAACTATCTCAAAACTTTTCAAACTCTCCCCAACCAAACATGTTCTCACACTCCTTCCCTCTCACCCTCCCTCTCTTCCTCCTCTCTCTCAAATCTCACCCTCACTCTCTTCCTCTCTCATTCTTTCTCCCCCTCTCTCCCAAAACGTATTCAACCTTTCCAAACTTTTCTAAACTCTACCAAACGTTCTAACACTCCTTCCCTCTCTTCCTCCCTCTCTCCTTCCCTCTCCCTCTCTCAAGATATCCAAAACGGTCCTCAAAACGTTCTCAAAAGTTCCTCAAAACTCTCCCAAACTTTCTCCCTCCCTCTCTACCTCTTCCTTCCCTCCCTCCATCCTTTCCCCCCTCCTTTTTCTCTCCATCCCACCCTCAGAGCACCAAAAAACAACAAAAACTCACCCCGGAACCAACATCGCCGTTTCGCCGTCACCCCGATACGCCTGGGACCCCCGCTACCCCGCTTTGCCAGTGCCGTGCGGCGGCCGTCTAAAAGCATCCCTTACCCGCCGAAGCTCCGTTGTGGACCAGAGGTCCCCACCCAACCGAAGTGGGTGCAGGAAAGCAGCCTGTGAAGAGCAGGCAAGGGTGAAAGCGCTGGCCAAGCACCGGGGAGGCAGCAATGCAGCCAGTAATGCATGCAATTCACTTTAATGCACAGGGCGAGCATGCACCGCGCTGGGCAGGCGGTTCGCCACACTTTATAAAACTCACACTACTAGCCACACATAATGTGGCCCAACAGCCGAATTCTGTCTCATTTGCCAAACCATATTAACCCAAATAACCCCCCAAATCCACCAAGAGCCGACCCTTGCAGCCAACGGCTGGAAACGGGGAGCCAAGGAGCGTCTGGAAAGGCCGGTTCGCTGCCCCAATTTCACTCCTGCTAGCCCACACTTGGCATGTATGAAATCGGTCTAACGTTCGCCCAAATCCTCTCGCCTGAAAGACATAAATACCAGCGAGAGAGAGAGAAAGATAGAGACAGAGAAGAAGGAGAGATTCAAGAGAGAGAGGGAGAGACGCGAGAGAGACAAGCCAGAGAGACAACGCAGAGAAGAGAGAGAAGACAAATGAGATTCATAGAGAGACAGACAGACAGACAGAGTGTCAAGAGGAATGTGAGAGCGAGGAATAATCCCTTGGTAGGGGGGGGGGGGGGGGGGGGGGGGGGGAGACATGAAACGAGAGAGACAGACAAGAGAGAGAAAGAGAGACCAGACAAGAGAGAGAGAGAAGAGAGAGAGACGGAACAGAGAGAGGAGTCAACATACAGAGAAAGGAGAGACGGGGAGAAGAGAAGGAGAGTGTGAAAAGACAAGCCAGATAGAGCCAGAGATGGAGGGAGAGACAGACAAAGAGAGAGGAGGGAAGACTTAGAGAGAAGACAGATAGAGAGAGACGGCGAGAAAGATAGAGGGAGATTCAGAGAAATAGAGAGAGACAGTGAGAGAGAGAGAGACGGTGAGAGAGACAGAGTGAGAGACAGCAAGAGAGACAGACACAGAGAGAGTGAGAGAGAGAGACAGACAGACAGAGAGACAAACATCAGGAGAGAGACAGAGAGAGAACGAGAGACAGACAGAGAGAGAGAAAGAGAGACAGACATAGAGACAGAGAGCGACAGAGAGACAGATAAAGACGGAGAGAGAGAGGGGAGAGCGAGAGAGAGCCAGAGAGAGAGACAGAGACAGAGAAGGAAAAAGAGAGAGACAGAGAAAGACAGAAAAGACAGAATGTGACAGAAAGACACAGAAAGACACAGAAAGAGACAGAGGGAGACAGACAACAGAGAGGGACAGACAGATAGGCAGAGGGAGACCAGAAGAAGAATATAGAGACCAAGAGAGAGACAGACAGAGAGAGAGAGAAGTAGAGAGAGACAGACAGAGAGAGACGGAGAGACAGAAAAAAGGCGTGAAACAGAGGGAGATGGCGAGAGAGATAGAGAAAGAGAGACGAAAGAGAGAAAAGGAGAGACAAAGATATGCAGAGACAGAGAGACAAGGGAGTAGTGAGAGAAGAGAGAGAGAGAGAGAGTCAGAGAGAGAGGGATAGACAGGGAGAGCTAGAGAAGAGAGACAGACAAGTGACAGAGAGACTGAAACAGAGAGAGATAGATTACCGAAGAGAGGAGTGACAGATAGAGATAGAGAGACAGTGCCGCGAGAGAGAGAGAGAGGGAGACAAGGGTGACAGTTACCAAGAGAGAGAGATAAGAAGAGAGAGATAGGGAGTGACAGAGAGAGAGTGCTGGAGTACCTCAAGGTCAGGCAGCACCTTGGAGAAAGATAGACACAAGGTGCTGGAGTAACTCAGCGGGTCAAGCAGCACTGTGGAGAAAGGAATGGGTGACATTTTGGGTCGAGACCCTTTGGTTTAGTAAGTTTAAAGATGCAGCGCGGAAACAGGTTTTTCGGCCCACTGAGTCTGCGCCCGCCCAGCGATACACCCCCCGTACACTAGCACTATCCTGCGCCAATTGGGGACATTTAAGATCTTTGTGGAGACATTAATCTTCAACCCTGAATGCATACATCCCTGGTTACAGGAAACCGAGCACTCGAGTAAAAATACCCACGCAGGTCAAGGGGAGAAAGTGCACACTCCACACAGGCACGCCCCTAGTCAGGGATCGACCCGGGCCTCTGGTGGTGAGTGCGCAATTGTACCCGCTGTGCCACTGTGCCACACAGAAATTACATAACGTTTCCCTCTGCCATAAACGCACCTAATATGTCTAGTAATGTTCCTCGTGACCAGCTTGTTGACCCACTGTGTTCCCCTCCTCCATGGTTTAGGAACCTTTGCTATTGGAGAGCGAGACGGGATGTGAGTGGCCATTGAAGGTGGTCAGGGTGCCGTTGACTCTCCCTCCCCCCCCCCACCATCTGCTCGGTTGGTGTGGGCCGATCATTCGAGGGCTGACTTCGATGGAGGACCATATAGAACAGGGCACAACATGGAGAAGCGTTATGAGTGAGCTTGTGGCAAAGCCTGCAGTGCCCGAGCCAAGCTGGAGATACTCCTGTCGGGAAGCCACACAGGGAACGGGGCCCGTTCGACTGCTCGGAGTGCGAAAGAACTTCACCTGCTACGACAACCTGCTGCATGCACAAACGCAGGCACTCCAGCGTGAGGCCCCTTCACCTGCTCCGACTGGGCGCAAAGCTTCAAGAAGGCGATACCCTGAAGGTGCATCGGCGGTGCACACGGGTAGAAGCCCGATTAACTGCTCCACCTGCGCAAGAACTTTACACCCATTGTCGGGGCTGCAGGAGCACCGGCAGGTGCACACAGTGAGCGGGCCCTCCACCTGCTCCGACTGCGGCAAAGGCTTCAAGGTCTCGCCAGAGCTGAAACAGCACAGGCGCCTGCACACCGGGGAGCGGCCACACCTGACAACGACTGCGGCCATGGGCTCACTCGCTCTGGCAGCCCTTGCTGCCTGCACCAGCGCACCCCACATCCACACCGACGAGGCGTCCCTACAGCTGCGGGGTCCAGGGGGGGGGGGGGGGGGGGGGGGGGCGCAAGACTTCACCCATTCGCACCACCCTGCTGTCCCACCAGCGCACCCACACCGGCGACGCCCCCTTCACCTGTGCCCAGTGCGGCAGAGCGTCACAACCCATCCAGCAACCTGCAGGTGCACCAGCGTACCCACACCAGCGAGCTTTCCCACACCTGCATCCCTGTGAGGCAAGGCTTCACACGCTCTCCAGGCTGCTGTCCCACCAGCACTGGCACGCCCGGCGACCGCCCCTTCCCCAGCCCGTGGTGCAGAGTACTTTGCCACGGCCCCTCCCCAACGCCCAGCAGGCCTGTACGAAGGCTCATCCAAAAAGGGGGGGTGGAGCATGACAGGATTGCAAACATTATATGTTAAATAATTGCACGCCAGCGGCACATCACGAGCCAGGAAGCCTTCACGTCCGGTTCCAGGACCCGCGTAAGGCGGACCCCTGAAACTCTGGGTGTTTAAGATTCTCTTCTGGTGCCTTCTGAGCCTTATTTTGGAGCTTTGTATGAACCAATATTTCAGAAATACTTTGGTTATCAAGATAGTGCGTGGGTGTAATGGGATGAGGATCATTGTTTATACTTTTTTTAAATTAATAATTGTTGTCCTTTTTAATATCAAGTTGTACTGTTGTAATAAATGTTATGTAAAGTGTTATAAAGGAGCAGGGCAAAAACTGCATACAAACCGGGGTCTGACGCGACGGCCGACAGACAAGAAACGAAGCCAAAGAAAGAATAGAAACGCGGCCGAGAAACGCAATGAACCGAAAGAGTCCCAAGACGAAAATGCCTACTAACCGAAAGGATGGGATTGCCTAAATTCAAGCTAACCCGAATAGCGCGGGACGCCTAAACCCTACGACCGAAAGGCTGCGTCGCCCAAAAGCAAACCATACAGAATGAGCTGCACAGGCGATACGCACACTACCCGAAAGGTCTGTGGCGCCTACAGCGCCAACGGACCACAGCCACCGACAGAGAAAGTCCAATAATGGACTTGGCGTTGCCAGGGGGGCGGGACTTTCTCAGCGAATTGGTCCGACCCCCGCGTCCAAACATCAACCGTGAAGCATGAAAAATGGTCCCAGAAATTGCCAAATTTCGATACACTACACTACAGTTGCCAAAGGACATAGGTGGAATGGCACTCATCCAAATTTTAGGATATATTTCTATGCAGCCCAACTTCGACCACTATTAAATTGGTGTGGTGACATCTAATTATAAAAGCCTTAAGGGTGGAAAGAGCTTGAGATATAATATCCCCTGACTTCCACACCAAACAAGTTTGGGAGAAAAAAGCGCTTCTGGACATAGCAGGAAGCAT
This sequence comes from Okamejei kenojei, assembly GCA_035221665.1. NCBI lineage: Eukaryota > Metazoa > Chordata > Chondrichthyes > Rajiformes > Rajidae > Okamejei > Okamejei kenojei. The sequence goes on from JAVHYY010000696.1 coordinate 168,986, forward strand.
AATCGATCCAAGCACGATATTTACTTAGAAACCTGGTTCACTCTTACAACAAACTTAAACGAATAAACGACAAAAAGTTTTAAGAATGGATACTTCTGGATAATGAATTTAAACCAGGATGTAGACTCAACCTTTAAAAGGGTGGGGGAGGAAAAAAAAAAAATGAAGAAAGGAATGACTGCAATTTGTACTGTTTAATTAAAATGGAGACCTAAGAGTTTTTCAAGATTTGAAGGATAGATATAGCACTTTGGACCAAGACTTGTTTAGAAACCTCCAACTGAGAGTTTATTCCAATAAAAAGTTCTTAAAATGGAGGCAGCTAGAAGAAAGAATCCAGTGATAGAAGGGATAGTAGTGCGTATAATCAAAACAACATTAAGGATTAATTTCTAAACTTTATCATAGTTTAATGAATGTCAAGCTAAAACACATTTTATGTAAAACACTCTTAAGTGGGAAAAGGAATTGAACATTACAATCTCATTGAAGAAGACTTCGTCACACTACAGACATCCATCAATGCACCAAATGGGAGAGAATTTAATTGGAAAAATTATTGATTAGTTTCTTTCTTACGCCTAACATAAAAGCAAGCCAATTCTAAGCAGCAAACATGCTGGAGACAATTTGGTCAAACAGACGCAAATCCATGCACAGACTCTTCTGATTTCTTCCCAAAATAGAACCATTTTAGGACAGAAGTGAATTCAGAATTAAACGGAGGTATTAGGATATATAGTCTTGCCAAGAAGTGTTCATATTATACCTGGTAATATACATACAATGGTGCTGAAGAAGACCATTACTTGGTTAAAATCCTACTCACAGCTGGCAGAAAGCCATTACAAGACACTGGCTTCGCAGACGGACACACCCAGTACATAGACAATGGTTAGACATAGTACTGGAAATATTGTCATGGAGAAAATACGTATTTCTAAGAGTGACAGAAGAACAAGTTTAAACAGAATAACTGGGAAAAATGATTAGGTATAGAAATAAAGACAACCAACACTATAATTTTTTTATAACAATATGTAAGTTATTGGAAAATGTTTTTCATGAAAATAGTTCTGTATACTGCATCATTAATTGTAAACTGAACCCCCCCCCCCCCCCCCGCTACATGTTGTACGTTTCATTGTAACGTCTGTATGTTTTGTTGTTATATTTGTGTTGTATTTGTGTAGACATAAAAGAACAATAAAAACTCAAAGTGGGAAAAGACAAATTGTCCCAGAACCCTCCCGCTCCACCCCAACCCACAGCCCGCGGAGGGTGGCCGTGGGAAGTGGGGGTGTCCCTAGAATGCTCACCTTTGGCTGCTTTCCAACTTGGTGCTTGGGTTCAATGCCTATGGCTTGTGGGAAAATGACCCCCACGCTCCATCTCCACCTTCTCTCTCCCCCCTCTCCCCTTCTCTCTCCTTCCTCTCACTAGCCCTCTTGCTCTCATCCTCCTCTCACCCTTCTTCTCTCTCGTCATTTCTCTCCCCATCTCTCTCGCCCGCTCGCTCTACCCCCGCTTCTCTCCCTTCTCTATCCACCTTCTTCTCCCTTCTCTTCTCCTCCGTCCCCCACCGTCCCGCGTAGCGTCCCCAGTCACTCTGACCGCGATGCACCGCACATCGGGACCCCAACCTCCACACCAGGGTCAACCCCCCGACCCCCGGTCTTTGACACCCAACCCACACCAATGATTCGACGACCGGCCGCGGACAATGGTTTTATAAATTACCGTCCCTCGTATTTGCGGGAACGCACCCAGCACAAAACAGGCAGCAGCTCTGGAGAGAAGGAATGGGTGGAGGGGGGGGGGGGGGGGGGGGGGGGCGTTTCATGCCAAGACCGTTCTTCAGAGTGCGTCTGAAAGGTCTCGAACCCAAAACGTCACCCCATTTCCTTCTCTCCAAAATGCTGCCATTTCACCTGAGTTCTCCAGCATTTTGTGTCTATCTTTGGTGTACATTGTGTCATTTTCCCGGCTTTCCAGTAATTGCCGCCCGGAGAGAACCTAGCATGCCGCTTGCAGCTAGTCACACAAGGTGCGCTCGATATTGAAATCCTACATTAACCATGTTTCCGGAATATCAGAATGATTTATACATGATATACACCACTTAAATGACATGAATATGTGTATCATGTAATTTACATGTATAAACTCGTTCTAAACATTTGGGAACATGGTAAATCGCGGTCAGTGAACTGTGTACATTACCGGGTGGAACAGGCCTGTCTCACCAGCGCGGGCACATCAGTGACCATCCTCTGACTGCCTGTACTGTGGAGAGGAGTTTGAGACAGCTTTCGTGGGTCCTATTACGGAACCACCAGCGGCCCACCCGGCGAGCAGACTGTTCTCCCACTGTGCAAGAGAGCATAGTGGCTTGCGGAGCACCACGTAACACACCGGAGATAGAGCCTTTGTGTGCGCTGAGTGTTGGAAGGGTTTCACCCCTTGTCCCAGCCTGTGGCAGCACTGGCGGTGAGCGTCCCCTTTCCCTTGCCCTCCAGATTACCATATAACCATATAAACAATTAAAGCACCGGGAAACATGACCTCTCGCCGCTTCCAGTCCGTGCCGACCTTTGATTTTCCACCCCTAGTCCCAATCTACAGCACTCCAGACCATACCCCTCCATTCCCTTCACGTCATATACCTATGCCACGTTACTCTTAATGTTAAACTCGATCCTGCGCCTCCACCACTTCTGCTGGAAGCTCATTCCACACAGCCACCACCCTCTGGAAGTAAAGAATTCCCCCCTCACGTTACCCCCGAAACTCTGTCCCTTAATTTCTCATGTCTTGCCCTCTTGTTTTGAATCGTCCCTAAACCCTCAATGGGAAAAACGTACCACTGTCAACTCTGTCTATCCCTTTCAATCAGTTTTAAAGACCTCATCAAGTCCCCCCTTACCTCTGCGCTCCACAGAAATAAAGACCTAACTTGTCAACCTTTCGCTGTAACAGAGTTGCATGGAACCCTGGCTAACATTCTATGTAATCTCCTCTGTACTCTCTCTATTTTGTTGACATCCTCCTATAACTAGCGACCAAAATTGTACAACACCATACGCCAGAAATGGTCTTACCAAAGCTTGTACAATTTTAACATTACTTCCCTACTCCTATATTCATTGCTCTGCATTATAAAGGCCAGCACACCAAAAGGCTTCTTTACCACCCTATCTACAATGCGATTTCCACCTTCAGGGAACTATGCACAGTTATTCCTAGATCCCTCTGTTCCACAGCATTCTCCATTCCACCATTTACCGAAGACGTCCTATTTGATTGTCCTGCCAAGATGTAGCACTTCACACTTATCAGCATAAACTCCACCATGCTGCCATCTTTCAGCCCACTTTTTCCCAAATGGCCCAAATCTCTCTCTCGTTAGACTTTGAAAATCTACATTCATTATCCACAACACCACCGATCTTAGTATCATCTGCAACTTACTTATCCATTTCCACCCCATCATCAATCATTGATGTACAAGACAAACAACAGTGACCCAACACAGATCCCTGAGGCCACCCCCACTGGCACTCGGCGTCCAACCTGACAAACAGCCCATCCACCATACTCTCTGACATCTCCCATTCAGCCACTGTTGAATCCATCTTGCTACCTCCGGCCATTAACACCCAAAGATTGGAACCTTCTTAACCAACCTTCCATGGGGAACCCTGTCAAGGCCCATACTGAAATCCATATTAGACAACCATCCACTGCTTTACACCCCCGCATCATTTCCCAAGTACCGCTTCAGAAAATTCAAGAAGGTTTGGTCAAACATGACCTTCCAGCACAAATCCATGTTGACTGGTTTCCGGATCAGACCCTGTTTATCCAGAGCTTATAATTAATTATGATTCTCTAAGTACCTTTCCATTAATTTGCCCACCCGACGTCAAACTAATAGGTCTATAATTGCTAGGTGTTATTCTTTGAACCCTTTTTAAACAATGGAACAACATGCGCGTACGCCAATCCTCCGCACTGTTTCTCCCGTAGTTCTAAGACAGTTGAAATATTCTGTCAAGCCCTGCTTATTTCACACTAAACTTCCCCGCAATGTCCTAGGGAATATCCTGTCCATCAGACCTGGAGACTTACCACTGTTATATGTTTCAAAAGTGTCAGTACTTCCTCCTCTTTGAATCTCATAGATTCCATAGCTACTCTACTCTTTCCCCTTAACTCACCGAGTTCAATATCTTGCTCCTTGGGTGAATATACCGAAGAAAAGAAATTGTTCAATATCTCCCCCATCACTTTTTTTGGCTCTGCAGATAGCTTCCCTCTGGTTCTCTACTGGTTGGGATATTTGACCTCGTTATCCTTTGGCTATTAATATAGCTGTAAAAACCCTATTGGTTTACTTTCCCTTTTCTTGCCAAAGGCAAACTCATATCTTCTTTAGCCTTCCTAATTTCTTCTTAAGATTCTCTTTACAGTCTTTATACACCCTCTAGCACCTCATTTTACTCCATGCCTCCTTATAATTATTGTAGATAGATCTTCTTTTTTCGAAACAATTTTCCCTTTGAAAACCATGGGGGCTCTTCCAATTTTTAACTATTTTTCCTTTCACCCTAACAGGGACATAAAGATTCTGTACTCTTACAATTTCCTTCCCCTTTAAATGTCTGTCCATTTCTCTCTACATCCTTCCCATAAAACAGAGTGTCCCCAAATTCACTCAATCCTCCTTTTAAATCCATAACGCATTCCCTTCAAAGTTAGCCCTTATCGCCAAATCAAAAATCTCCACCCTAGGCCAGTTCTGACTCCTCCATAATTATATTGAACCTAATGGTATGTGAACCTGCTGGTCCGGAAGTGCTCACACAACGCATACCTCCGTCACCCATGACCTGCCTCATTTCCTAACAGGATGGTCCAAGCACGCCCCTTCTCTGGTCGATACCTCTACGTAACTGCTGCAAAAAACTATCCTGCAACACAATTTTACAAAACTCCAAACCATCCAGCCCAGTTACAGAATAGTTTCCCAGTCTATTTTTGGAAAATTGAAATCTCCCACAATCACTAACACCTTGTGCTTACTACTAATAGCTGCTATCTCCTTACATATTTGCTCTTCCAATTCTCGCGCAAGACCCATTTGCGGTCCTATACTACTCCCCTAAACAAGTGCTGCGAACATCAAACAACCGTTCCCACTTCTCAGTTCCACCCAAAACCTGCTCCCTAGACGACCCTCTAATCTTAGCCTGCCACAGCACTGCTGTAATATCCTCCTGACCAGCAATCAACACCTCCACCTCTGGTCCCCCCAAGTCTAAACCGACATGGCCAGAACAACAAAATCCTGGAATAATTTAGGTTTTCCATCACACCGTCCTGCAAACCATGATTCACTGATTGCCACAACCTCATATTTCCAGGTTTCAATCCAGCTGCTAAGTTTCATCCACCTTTCTTACAATGCCTCCTAGCATTAAATAACACATTTTATAAACCACCATCCCTTATTCTCTGTCTATTATCTTTGTTCCTCTTGCCTCGCCTACATTTTTTTTTTTTTTTTTTTTTTTTTTTGGGCTCCCGAGTGCGTGTCACTTCTCTGCCTCGTGCCCCACACCCCTTCCCCTACAGCCCCCTCGATGATTCCCTCCCCCCCAGCCTTCCTAGTTTAAAGTCTCCCCAGTAGCCATTGCAAATCTCCCTGCCAGGATATTGGTCCCCCCTCGGGTTCAAGTGCAACCCTCCTTTTTGTACAGAATCAGCTGTCCTCTCCTATCCTCCCCAAAAGAGGTCCCAGTGATCAAGAAACTTGAATCCCTGCCCACTGCACCAGTCCCTCAGCCATGCATTGTTTCCTCCACCTCATCCATCTACTCTCTACTGTCACCGGCACAGTGCGCTGACGATCCGGAAATCATTAAACCCCTTTTGGTCCTCCTTAACTTTCCTCCCCCAACTCCCTAAATTCCTCCCTTCAGGACCTCATCTCTTTTTCTGCCTATGTCATTGGTACACTATGTGTACCACAACATCCAGCTCCTCTCCCTCCCCTTTTCAAATCTTCTGACACTTTCCACCGTGCGAGACCCTGGCACCAGGGAGGCAAACACCATCCGGGTTATCCCTGTACTGCGATCCACAGAATCCCCAATAACCGACCACCCTAACTATAGAGTCCCCCTATTACAATTGCCCCCTCTTTTTGCTAACCCTTCTGAGCATCAGGAGGCCGAGTCTACAGTGCTGGAGACGCCTCCGGTGTTTCGTCTGCCCCCAGGTAGACTGTCCCCCGAATTGTACTCAAACCCAGTACCTATTTCCTCCAGTTGTACCAACCTATTTTCCAGTTGTTCCAATTGTGTGTATAAAGGGGTTTTAAGCCTTCTGCCTTCGTGTGTCTCAACTTGGAGAGGCACCGACTCGCAACATCGCAAATAAAGAATCTCTTGCTTCAAGCGATTAGTCTCCGAGTAGTGATTGGAGCACATCGCATATCTCACAGTGAGGGGAAATGAATAGGAATCTAGAGGGACAACTTTGGTGGTGGGTTGTATGGAACAGCTGCCAGAGGAGTAGTTGATCTGGGACTATCGGCAACCCTTGACTGGTACATGGATAGGCCAGGTTTGAGGGAGATGGCCAAACGTGGTAGGAGGTGATTAGTGTAGAAGGGATGTGAGAGAAAGTGATTAAACCCTATTTAAAGAAAGGAGTGTTTAAAAGAAATTCAAACAAGAGGGGCTGGAGAGGAGGAGGTCTGACACAGCAGTGTCTGAAGTTGCCAGACCCCATAGCCTTGAGTCCTTGAAGTAATGAAGAGATAGCATTGTATAAGCTAGAGAAGGAGTGAGGTAGAGCGATCCCAATCAGTGGGAAAGGAGTGCCAGATGGGACCCTTGTCACTATGAAAATAGCTTAGCTTTAGTACAGATGAATAAGGAAAACTGAGAGGTTCACTAGGAGGTGAGTAAAACTGGGCCAGGTCATGAGCAGGCCAGAGCATGCTTAATAGAATAAGAATAGTTACAACACCCCCCTGGTCAAGAAATTGCTCATTACCATGAACCGTTTGAACATCAAGTATGATAAGGGAGGTGCGAGAGGATGTACGGTGGGCTGTACCTACAGATTGTACACGCTCCGACCCGATTGGAGAAGGGTCCGGAGGGCGATAGTGAATGTAAATTTTTGGGTAAAAAGGGGGATGTTCTCTCTGCTTCGGTGTGTCCGCGAGTTGGAGAGGGCACCCGGTCTCAACTCGTAAAATAAAGAAATCTCTTGCTTCCAGATTTAGGTCGTTGAGTAATAATTGTAGCATAAAAGGGTATCTCACAAATTGGGGGCATCGTCCCCGATCGCCAATCTTCCGGACTGCTTGGGGAGGCAAGGAAGGAGGGGAAGGGGCAATCCTGCTGATTTCACAGTCCTTCTGATCTCCCCTTGCTTGCCATCAGCAGTTTGAGGCGATGTGATATCCCCGCGGGAAAAAGACTCGGAAGCAAGAGGGGGTGGTAAGGTGAATACGTACGGGTCGGGTCCACACACAAAGGTTGCTTGTGAGTGCGGTGCTCGCGTCGCGTATATGACACAAACACACTACACACAGACATTAAGTATTGA